>VXBI01008509.1:167642-190168 GCA_013397375.1 Toxostoma redivivum | reverse complement strand
AAAAAAAAAAAAAAAAAAAAAAAAAAAAGAAGACCGCAACACTTTTCATGCTAAGCTCAGAGGGTTTTCTCCCCCCTCAGGACACAGGATGCATTTTATACTACACCAAAAATACCATTTAAGGAAAATCCCGTTTTCCTTCAGGTGAAGTGTCACAAAGTGAAAAATGGCAAATTCCCACAGATTTATTCATGAGTAAACACACACACATTCTTTCACAGCTCACAAATCTCATCAGCAAGTGTTGACCAACCTCCAGTTGCACTAGATAAGCTGTGTACAGGTTAAGTTAGACACAGGTAAGTTAAACACAGTGCAAGAGGGAGGCAGATCCAGTAACATAGCAATATGGACAGGTATAAATTCACTTCCTGCTCCCTTTGAACTATCTGAATGGGAACAGCCCTAAATATTACAAGTATTACATTTCACTATTCAATAAAGTTGTGCTGAATAGAATTATCACCTTGAAATTACAGGGTAAAACTCCCTATACAAAAACAGATTAAAGACAAATTAGACCGTGGGCCAGGTCACTATGATTGTTAATTAGTGATAATGGAAATACAATTAGCATAATGAGTTCCAATTACTGTATATGGAGAAATATGAGCATACTGCTTTCATAAATCTTGGTTCCAGGAAAAATAAAATGCATCTGGTTTAACAAAGCATGCCCTTCTTTGCAAAAAGCTTCCTGGTAAATATCTTTTTATGAAGCTAAACCTTTCTTTTGATGGGTTGTGATTTGAAAAAATAAAAAAGAAAGCGACAGAATGGATTTACCCTGTCTGAGAGCTGAACAGTTTTGTATTAGCTTGGCTTCTGTTTTAAGCTTCCTAGAGAATCTTACCATCTGTTTCTTCAGTCCTGGGTTAAACAAAAAAAGATAAAAATCACAGACCATTACATCAAATGCACTTATTGTCTTTGAAATATCTAGAGTTTTCCCCCCCTTCCCTTTTTCTCCTTCTGATAAGCTGTGGAATTGGAAAGTCAATTATATTCTGATATTTACACAATTAGGAATGGCTTTTCAAAACCTCATTGAAAAAAACAGTTGATGAAAGACAACAGCTTTACAAAAAACAACCACAGCATGTCCGATGGTTACTTTGTGAAGAATTGCTTTATTTATTCCCATAGCAGTTTGACACCTTTGCAAGGGTAGGCAAAATCAGGCTGGATTTAGTGTATCACTCACTGGTAAGTTAAAAAAGTGGGGATTTAAATTATGAATTTACAGATGCTGTGGACTGAAGTGCTAATGGAAATAAAGGCTTAATGAAGCCCTACAGACGTGCAAGCTTGACTCCATGCCTCTATTTAACAAGCTGGTGTTAACTATACTGTTGGATAGCCAATTATGAAGCTACTCACTGTTTCCATGTGTTAAAGTGGATTCTGGGCAAGAATTCAAGAACAGGAAAAATTCCAGCTGCATACAAGGATTAGATGTTAGCAATACTACATCTTCTCCCTTTGAAAAGATTTTCCAGCCTTCTTATTATAGGGCAACCAGGCAAAAAAAAAAGCTGTGCAAGACCCAAAAGTCATGGACAGACAAAGCTGATGGAACTTGAGTTGTCCAGATGGTCACTCTGAACCTCTGAGATATAGGGGAGCATTCATCAAGAAAACTATAAAAACATGTAAATGGGTAAAAATAGTGGAAGGATAAAGGGAACTGCTAAAAGACAGCATCCTTGATATCTGCTAAGCTGAAGACAGAGAAGACTGCTTGCATTTCCATTATGTCAACAATGTGATAATTACCTGTAGGTGTAGATGAACTCTCTTCTCTCACATCAGCCATGACACTTTGCAGCTAAAGGAGAGAACCAACTGAAAACATACCCATACTGACAGTCTCATGTGAAAGCACACCAGATCATGTAACTTCAGTGTTGTCTCTGTCCCCTAATGGTTAATGAGCCATGCATTTTGGCACAACACACAAGGCAAAAGAGTAGGTAAGAACCTGCCCTGAACACCTGCTGAGATTGCCTCAGCTCTGCAGAACATGAAGCCTTATCCTGGTGATGGGAGCACTGCCTGATGAGACTGCTTCACAGACAGTATGCTCTGCACACAAAGGTCTAAGTAAGATTTGAATTTTTTGATTTTAGCCCTCTAAAAATAAACACCAAACTTCAGAATGCTATGCATCCTGAGCTTCCCAAGGATAATGATGGCTCATATGAATGCTGTCACCATAGCATTTCAGGGCTTTCAGGATGCTAGTTTAAAGACCTAGAAAAGTACAGGGAACAAGTGAGTTAGAACAGGCTTGCAGCTTAGGGAAGTGGCCTGTGGAAGAAGTAATGAGTGAACACATCACTAAAGATTGTATCTTGACACATATGCACAAGAAGGCTGAATTCAATGTGTACAGGCAATCATGAATCTCACATTACCTCACTTTGCAACCTTAGAAAAGGTCTTTAAGGGTTGTTGCCTGCTTGGTTATTTTCATCTGTGAAATGAAGATATCAAACAAGATCATTCTGATAGGCACTGTATCTAGGCACAATAAAAGGCATTTTCAGTGATAACAAAGCTTACAAGACAAGTGGATGAGTCAGACCAAGGGAGAAAGAGAGAGAGGGACAGAGTTGCAAGACACAAAAAATACTTTTCCTTTAAGCTTACACAGGTCCCAGCACATTACCTGACCACAGGCTTTTCTCACTGACATGCAATATCACTAAGTCAATGCACAGGCTTTATTTGGAGCACATAAATTTAGCAACCTTGCTGATTAGAGAATACACCATTCTGCACCTTTTCCTGATAATGATAACCTCTTGGTAGAAGGGAAAGGTTTAGAGGGACATCTGACCCAGTGCCAGCTGGAGCTGTCAGGCAGACACCAGCAGAGCCCGCTCACGCCCGTGTAAACCAAATGCATCTCCACGTTATTTTGAATTTACAGCATCATCCCTCAGAGTGCAGGCAAGTGTTTCCACAAATGAATGATCTCAATCAGAAAACCAGTCCTGTGGCAAGGGATACATATGGCCATCACTCCCAAGAACAGCTGTCAAGCACTAGCCCTGCCCACTTCCCACTGTGTAACGTCCGTGCTTGCTCAGTCAAGCGAATGACCTTATAAGCCCACACAGGCCCAATCTGAACTGAAAATTATTAGCAAAAACTTGTTTTCCTTAAGACTCTGCAGTCTAACAGGGAGAAATTACACACTTGGACGGCAAGTGAGTCTAAACAGTTTTTGTTACAGTTCTTTTGAGTATAAAATCTCTCTACATGGAAATAAAAAAGCTCATTGGAAAGATGAGTAGTAGACCCCCACTCTCTCTATCCAAAGCATGCACAATTTAGCCTGCGCTTCACTGAATAAATAACACTCCCAGCCATAATGCTCTCCCTCAAATATGCTTAAGTATTGATAGATTGTATCGCTCTATACTAAGTCTGTCTGGAACTTGTGACATTTGCCCAGTGAATTGGTAAATGAACTTGGAATATTTGACCCATGCAGATGAGATTACACATTATTTAGCCTGAATGGACAAGATCCTTTGTTGTACCCAAAAACCTGACAGATAAGTCTAACCTTTTCATCCAGCTCTTCTGGGTATTTAGTTATGAGGAAAGTGACACTCCTTGATGATTATACTGAATCTCAAATCTCTTCTGCATATACATGCATAACTATGTACTCTGTGGGAATCTGTGATACAGGCAAGTTGGCAACTGAAGGACCTTCCCCCAGACTGCTTTCGGATTTATGTAGACCTGTCACAGAGTGACTGATACAATTGAAATAAATCTGTTGAGGACTTAAAAGACATGAAACTTGACAGACATTCAAAGTAAGTCAAATACAGCTATTTCATGTTTTATCTTTTCCTGTGCTATGTCTCTAAAATGAGATTAGCTGACATGGCCAAGGGGCAGAGTGAGGGATAAGTGGGTACAGGATTTGGACACAGTCTCCTAGGAGAGGTCCCTTACCCCCCACCTCTGATTCTCTTCTCCAGCAATACATTTTTCACTATGATCACTATGCTTTGATCTTGGCTGACATTTTCAACTTGGTAACATTCTCCAAGACAATCTCAAGGCTTTAAAATTACATTACTCAATACAAGAAATACCTCTTAGCAATTGTCCTGCTTTGAGCTTTTGAGATATATTTTTGTATCACAACAGAACAATTGTGATGTTGTTATCAAGCCTAAATGTAAGCCTAGACACTGATAACTGGGCCCATCTTACACAGTTGCTGAATGTAGAGGGTTTGCTGGAAAGATACTAAAATTATACCCACAAAACATATGTGGAATCTCCTACACTGATGCTAGATGGAGACTATCCAGTCAGTATCAGGGAGACAGCTGCAGAAAATTTCTTCAAGACTTTCACAGTTTTCCAGTAACCTTATTTTCTTTCTCCCTCCCAGTTATACATGCATCATGGTCCCAAACCTACCCTGTCCCAAGCCAAAAAATGTGAATAAACCTGTTCCATGACTCAGAGTACTAAAAGACAACTTTTGCTATCTTCCATTGAGAAGTTTGTGGTACCTAGGTTTCTTTCTATTAAAGACTATAGTTAAGGGCTCTGAATTAGAAATCCCTCTTGCGCGCTGAACTATTCTGCAAGAAAAATTAACATGCCCTTGCCCTTTGAGCTGGCAATACTGAACTCTCCCAGGCTATGCCATGTAGGAGGGCTTGGGGAGGTGAAAGAGGCAGTCACTAGAGCAGTGTGACAACAAGCTACAGCTGCACGATACTGCTAGTGAGTGTCAAAACCTCTATCACATCATTAACTTGGCCATAGCAACCATCAGCAATATCTTTCATTTGTAATAATCCATCTGGGCTATAAATGATCCATAATGTGGTTGAATTAGCACCACATTGAGCAACCAACTTCCTGGGCTTAGTATGTTATATTTCAATGTTAGTGCTGTCCTCTGACTTTATGGAGATTCTGTATCCATCAGACCTTGTTGGGACCAGGAATGATCAAAGTGCTACAGATATTAGCTACCATTCCCAGTAAGTCTGTTGGTGTATAAAACATCATAACTGAAGTCCAAGTGGACTTACACATCCCATAGCTACACAGAAGAGAATGTCAAAGGAAAAGTTATTATCCTATTTTAGTAGTTTAGTTTACTTTGTCCCTGTTCCCCATGAATCAGAAATCCACTAAGTGAAAGGATATTTCCTAAAATCCAAAATAAAACAGGAAGTATGATAAATTCATCTTCCTATTCTTTTAAATATGATTTAATATAAAAACCTCAGACTCATCACATAGATTTGTTCAGCACTTTTTTTTGAGGCCAGTGTAGTATTACACTGATGCACCAGTGATGTGTACATTTCTGTGTACACTTGATACATCCTGCCATGAAGTTTCCTTGTTAATTGTCTGCCAATAAAAAGAATACTAAAGAAAATAATCTTGAAAGTTAGTGGTCTTGAACGTAGCCCCACATAAATGACCATAGGTATGAAAAGGAAGGTGGCATGATCAAATTTGCAAATGCAAAGTAATCTTTTATGAAGTCTCAGCTACAAACCCAAGATTCCCTTTCTCCATTTCTCTGTCTTTTTTTCAAGTTTTAGTCTCCCTTTTCCTTTCCTAGAAGGGGGAAGACACTGAAGGAAGAAACAGCTGCAGCAGCAAGAGTAACTAAGATATCTATCTACATTCTAGCCAGAGTCAGCTTCCCTTGCAGTGAGGGCATCACTGCTTGCCATAGGAAAGTGCAATTCTCTCTTCCAGGCATCAGAATCTTTCCCTAGAACTCCTGGATTCGGCTGCATTTTTTTTTTTTTTTTTTTTTTTTTTTCAATGATAGACCATAGTTTTTGTATCACACATACTGTTTATGTCTGTGGAACAGTCTCTTTATGTTTTGTTTTTCTGATGCTGTGGATGTACATCAAACAAAATAATGAAAGAAGCCATCCATGAGGTGCACTGCACCATAGATAGATTATGTAAATATTTTTAACGATCTACCAAGCAAATAACCAATTTAAGAGAAGTATAATTAACTTTAAATCCTACGTATTGTAAATGTTTGCTTTTAATCCTTTATGTAACCTTATTAAAAATTTCAAGATGGATACATTCTCCCACCGAATCTGACAAACATCTGGTTTACAATAGAGTCATGTGATGAAATTCCATCCAGAATCACATTTGCTATTCAGTATGTTTTCTCCTACTATCATTCATAACACAGAACTTCTGTGTTTTGTCTGTGATATAAGACAGTACAAGGATATGTTTTTATTAGGAATAATGCACAGTCGTTTCCCTTATAAAATTTAAATCTGCCATCTATGCATAGGTATAGTCAAATATATTGATAGCCTCCCTTGTGGGTCCTGCTGACACTTGGGTTTAATTGTAGTGAACTTTGAATTCCTATCTTAAGGTCAGTTATTAACTATTGATGAATTCTCCTTTTCTCCATTTAATGCTAAAGTATTCATACTAACCAAGATAGATGGGAATGCTGAAGAAATTTTTCAACGCCATGGCTGAGCAAGATACCTTTACATTCCTCCTCCATGGCAAGTGGAAAGCCCTTTTCTAAAAGTGGTGATCACTCATGCTCAGCTAAAAAAGAAAAACACAGCACAACAGTGCTCTGCTGACCCCTCGCCACTTTTTGTTCTGCCACCATCTCCCTAGAAATAAAAGGTCCTAGACACTGCTATTAGGAGAAAAGAAAATAAAATTTCCTCAGGCACAACCTTGGATACCAACCTTGAAACCAAATGGGGTCAGAATGCAAAGGAGCAACCACAGCACCACGCACCATCCAGCTGGGCTGACAAACAACTCTGCTCCTTTGGGCTTCCCAGAAGGGAAAAGAGTGCCCCTCAGAGATTTATAAACACATACATAATAAATGGGAGGCTGAAGTTTAAACTGTTATGAAGCATTCTCTACTCTGCTTCCGAAGTCCTCTGTGATTTAAAGAGCTGACATTTACTGTGTGCAGGCCTATTATTCAGAATGACTGTTTGTGTATAGACAATATTTTAAACTGGCTTGCTATAGATGAAAAATTCTTATTAAGTCAGAAGAACAGTTTAAGTAGGTAACACTCTCCCAGTTTGGATTGCTGTAAGTCTTGCTGACCCACTGCAGGGAATGCAGGGGGGCAGGTGAACCTGTCAGCCCCTCCTGCCACATCAGTGTGGGGAGATGGAGCTCCCAGCCCCAGGGGTGCGCTGCCAACGCACACGGGGCACCGGCCGAGGCTGCCGTCATCTGCCCCTCCTGCCAGGTAAATGACACAAAGTGTTCTGGTGCCACTGCCACACATTTAAACCCTCCTCTATATCACATAAGCTTTGACAAAGTGCTGGGGCCATGGAATGCCTGCCTCTGCTGGAGACAGTGACACACAGTCCCTAGAAGTGTTCAGACTACCAATACTTGGCACTAGCCAGGCAAGCAAAGTCCTGAGACACCATCCCAGCCACACCCTTCTCTCTCACTGTGTTGGAAGGTTTTCCACATTCAGCCTTCTCCAACCTGCTTCCTTATGCCACAGTCCAGATGGCAATCAAGCAGGATATATTTCTGAGGTATCTTCCCTGCACTGAGACTATTGCTGCAAGGAGCAGAAATCGCTCAGGAACCTCTAGGCATTTCTGTAGCAAAACAAAATGACCAACCAGAACTAAAGCTTGCACATAGGAGTTTGAATAATAATTCAAAATACTCTTAGCAGACTTGATACCTTGTCTTTGTACAACAAACTTTTCAAAGCACATTCATGAAGTTTAACTTTTCTTCAGACAGCTCACCACTAGCACACCACCTAAACCTGAAAGCAGAAGATTCTATTTTCTATAAACGTTGTGCACATATATTTAGAGCAGAGAAATTCACTCATAGCCAAGAAACAACAAAACCAGGGATATCTTCCTATATCACTACTGACAAGACTTGTCTATGTCTCTCCAGGAGGCAGATTACTCTACACAAAAGACCCCATTGTATATTATTTTATTGTCTTTATATTTTATAATAATGCACAGTTTAGAGAGTATTTAATATGTAATACATAGATCTGACTAAATACAACTGAACTCAGAATTTTCAGGTGTGAACTCAGATTTTTCAGATCTGTTACCAAAAATCAGCTGACTCGAAGTTTGTGCGCCAAAATATACACTTTAATCTTGATGCTTTCTATGAGGTTAAAGTGTAGATTAAAATAGAGGGTAATAAACAGGGAACTTTGACCCCACACTTTTTGTTTTGCTTTCTACAACAAGATTTTTAGAGACAGAAAGTGCTACCATTATCCACGGATATCAACTGAAAGAGAAAGGTATCACTCATCTGAAAAAAATCAGTGCATGGGGGTACAAAATGGACATACAAATAGTGAACATGGACTCAAACACTGGATATAGAAAAATTAATCTCTGAACCAGCATTTGGCAGCAAGAGTCATACAAGGGACTTGTGTGCTTTACAAACAATACCTCCACCACTTCTGCTGCTTCAATATCAGTGTCATTCCTTCCATGTTTTGACCCAACCTATCCACCATTCCCTTGGCCAAATCCTTGGCAAGGATTGGGTATTTCCATGGATCAAGGACCATTCTCAACAGGCAGCCTCTGTGCAACCATCTTATTTTTGAAGGTTGAAGTGTAACAATATGCAAGTGAGCAGCATTGTGCCAAAGAGCCTTACTGCCACAGAATGGTCTTTGACATGTTCAATTTCCTCATATAAAGATATATATAGATGTATTTTGCTGAAGATGTTGGTATGCCATGGACAGAGCAGGAAAACCTATAGAAAAAGCAACATTATAACAATTTGCAACCCATTTAATCCAATTTCTTTAATTTCTCATACTGCAGAACAGAAAGCCTAGGCAAAACCCTAAGTTACCATTTTATAAAGCAACCACAGAAAAATTATTAACAATTAAAGCTGGGAAAAAATGACAGCCAAACTCCAACTCCTAATGTCTGTGAAAGGGTTGAAATGACTAATGAGCAGCAGCTGATCAAGAAGCAATTTAATCACAGCCAAGGCCTTAAAAAAATCAGCACAGGCAAAAAGTAAAGAAAAGCAGATAAATATTAGAAGATTTATCCTTTTATATAAGAATTTCCAATTAGAAATGGAAAAATATTTGCTTTCTCCCCTTCATAAATGATATTTTTATATGCACCACTTTTAAATACTGTGTATTACATTAGTACTTCAAAACAGATTAAGTTGGTTTTAGTAGTTTCTACTGAGCGCATAATTTATGAGATCTTTTGGCTTCTTTAGTTTTATTAAAAGTGTGGAATATAATACTATTTGTGCATCAAGAAATAGTGGATTACCCAAGTGTTGGCAGCAATTCCTGTAAAACACATAGCTCCCAATCATCTGTTTCAGGCATTTTTCCTATTTGCAGTCTGCATCTGACCTTTTTTTTTTTCCTTAGTTAAGGCAATTTTATTTAAAGCATAATACTACACATGTAATTTGGACTTTCTAACTGATCTCTGTGAAGGCAGTTTTTTTGGAAAAGGTAGAAGAATGCACATAAAAAATTGTCCTTCAAACAAAGATCCTTTAAAAACACATTTAAAAGATTCCAAACTAATATTCACTTAGCTGTTTTCTAGGTTCAAGGGGGCATATAAAAGTCCAGTGAAACCAATGGAAATAGTCCATGTCAGTCCATGAAAATCAGGCTCAGGCTAAGGCCTCAGCCTTTTTCTTTTTTGCAGCAATGAAGTGAATAGCAAAGCTTCTAATGACTTCATCAGGACTTGGATTTAGTTCTGGCAGGAAACACAGCCATAAAATCATAAATTCAGTAAGATGAAATTCCAAGTGAGTATATTTGGTTAAAGGAGGTGAGGACTGAAAATACACAAAGAGAAAAAAGTACAAACCCAAGTGTCTACAGCTGTTAAAAAATGAGCTAGTGTCATGCTGGTAACCCTTTAAAATAATGGTCTAATCATTATTAATTCCTTTGATATTTAATGTAATAACATTAATCATGATGAACTCATTTGGTATTAATGTGAATGTCAGACGTACATGTCTTCACATACACACACATCATTTTGGGATTAGCTCTTTGCTATATAATTCTTTTTGTATCCCTCAAAAAGTGCTGAGGATAGTTGTTTTGTGCCTTTGACACAACTGAGCACAAGTCCCAGTTATAAACAACCATCTCCACTCAGGTTTGAGAGCATCTCTAAGTGCCTGGTAAGCAGATCCAGTACCTAGAGGTGGGAGGCAGATTATGGAAGAGAAGCCACTGGTATAGTTTACATGAAACCTCAAGCTGGTTTTGCTCTTTGCTCTTACTTGCCACATGCTACAAGTGCTGATGACTGTTCTGAGCTGGACCTGCTCTAGATGTGAGCTGACATTTTAATAAGGAAGGTGAATGTTAATGAGGATCTGGACCACCAACAAGATTTCTTGGTCAAGAGAGACCACTGCCACTGCAGCTTGGTGGTTTGTAATAATGAGATAAAGTCTGAAGGCATCATTTAGATAATGCTTCCAGAGAAAGTGCTTTCTAGGCTGCCTACTGGAAATGCCCAAGATCTACAAAATCCATTAGATTCCCAGTTACTTTCCTGGCAGACATAGAGAAAAATAGTGATCTCAAATAGCAAGGTATGGAAGAGATGGGTATCCTATGGAAGCTGACTGTGACAAAATAGATTGCACCCAAAATCTCCATAACCAAGAAAATGTCATCAAACCTACATTATTTCTAATTAATACACATTTTTAATTGTATTGAAATTCCTAGTATTTCATGCCAGTGCAACTCATACAAATGCTTTGGTACAGCCTTCTCAACCACTCATAATAAATTTGCGCATTTACTGTCTTTTGCTCGTTTCTGAATAGCTTGGCATGTTGTTAGTTAATTTTTTTTTTTTTTAAAGTACAATATCCATTTAGCTTCTATCCTCTGAACTTTTATTCATTCATTATTAACACTGAAAGCCAAAGTGCATGAGAGAAGTTCAGTCCTATCGGCATTTCAGATGAAAGTGATGTCTCGGTGTATTAGCAGCACACTACACTATCATACATAAAATTCTGCCCAGTCCTTCAACAAAGCAGCCATAGCTCAGTGCCTAATAGGATCACTTACTTCAAATGTGACACCACCTTCTTTGAAATATTTGTTTAGATTTCAAGAACATAGGAAGGTTCTCAAACTCGAACAAAACCTCCAGCCTCCAGCCCAGGCTCTGATTCTAAAGAGCTTTCCATTAGATAAATCAGAGCCTGAATCCAGGATTTTTTTTTTCATGTGGCTTGGCTTTTTTTTTATTTTTGGGATAAAAATAAATGTCATCTGGTTTTGACTGCAGATAATGAATCATATTAAGAATTTTAAAAGCACTATTCTCTTTTTTGAGACCTAATTTCAGACCTATTAACACTTTAATATGAAACAGAAGCCCATCATTTCATTAGAAAAAGAATAAGGCCTCTCCTGTACCATATGTTTCTTCCTTTATAAAAAATCCTTTTGAAATCCTAGATTGGGCAGCATCAGAGCAGAATGTTGATCTGGCACAAAGACAACATATAGGTGAGCAGATCTTGCATCAGAGAGATTAACTATTTCAAGCAAAATTACAGGTTTCTGGCAAACTGTCCTTCTCATTCCTTGCAATAATAAGTGATCCAATTTATAAAAATGAACGATTGCAACAGAAACAAAAAAAAGTCCTGGTGGGAGCTTTACCAAAAACATGTGAAATGCTGGCATGTCACGTCCACAAACTTACCTATGATACCCAAAAGACAAACAGCTGCTTCATGCAAGTGCTTTTTGGCACTGTAATATTTACATTTACATATTTAATAAATAAGGGAAAGAAAATTATAGCTGTCCCTTTTCAATATTTAGATTTTAAAAATGAAAATGTCTTTAAGACACACAGAACATGAATGCAAGAGCTGGTGTGATAGCAGAGAACCTTATTGCACATAATTAACAGACACATAATGTCTGGTTACTAGCAATTTCCTTCTAGCTGAGTAAGGAAATAATTTAATCATGTTGATCAAATGAATCCCATGAGCCCAGTGCAACATTATGCTTTTTTTTCCCCTCTCTAAATCTGGATTAACTGATAAGAGCCTACTTGGTGAAATCATGGAACCCAACCTTGTTTAGGTATCCTTAATTTTACCGAAAAAATTGGCATGATTTTAGCAATTGGGTAAATCAACCATTTCAGTAAAATCTTTTCTAATTCCTGGTGCTGACCTCAAAGGAAAAACAGCAGGGAGAAGGAAATAATAAATAACTCAGTGTGCTTTATTTGGAAAAGAAGCAAAATATTTTTTAAAACTGCATATTCTGTGTTGCTCTGTTAAAACAGAAGGAAGGAATTTCTATAAAGACATGTGAAAAACCTAAAAAGTAAGCCCCTTAAATACTTGAGTGCTAAGCAGTTAAGTGTAAATTACTATTATTCATCTCCTCTCACACCCAAAATATCGCCAGGTGCAACTCAGAAATAGGCAAGTAGAATTTTCTTTTTCCCCTGTAAACTATCATTTTATGTGATAATACATCATTTGCCTTGTCATTGCAGGGTTTCATAGTAAAATCTTTTGTGAGATTCTGCTATTGTTCTCTTTGAACTACTTAGAAAAAGCAGTGAACTACCTTCTGTGCTATCTCAGGTAGTTTTCTGTAATGTGGTGATATAATTTAACACTTACCATAATACATTTTATCCATCTATTGTTTGCTAAATAATTCCTGCAATAACACTTTTATTCTTTCCATAATTCTTTAGGGTAATGCTTGAGGAATAATATTTTTACTGCAGTGATTGATGTTGGATTCTCTAGCATGAATAGACCCCACGAACACAGGTTATTGATAAGCATAAAAAAAAGCTGTATGAAAAGAATATCAAGGATCAAAGGGTTAATACCATTTTATGAGGTTGTAAAAATCTACCTCAAGAATCTTGTGTTAGCAATATTCTTTGTGTAAGATGTATGTTATTAAAACAAGTAGCAGCATCTGAATTAAAGTGACAGTATGATGGATGACTAGTGAAGTGGAATCAGAGTCGTTTGCAGCATTTTGGGCTAGATGTGGGAATTCTGCCTCAGAGGTAGGACGCTTGGCAGACGCATTGATTCCAGGCTGACGCATGTTCATAAATATGCCCCCAGAGAGGTGTGGCCTAGCAGAATTTACAAAATTATGTTCATGAATTATTTAACATTTATTTATGGATGCTATATTTAAACAGCATTTGCAAAGGCAAAAGGACCATAGCATACATAGTGAGCTTTAGATAATGCAAATGCTGCACAAGGCAGAGACAGTTTGCATACTTCATGGAGAGGGTATGTCTAGCAGAACTAGGTAAGTGATATGTCAGTGCTGTGGCTTTATACACCACAGTCTGCTGCACCCAGAGAGACTGACAATTCTGGGAAATACCTGACAAGCTGACAGTTCTGACCTCTGCAAAAGAACCACTTCAGAAAGAAATACCAAAGTGCTGATAGAGACTTCGTGAGCAACAGACTCCAAGCCTGCCTCCACAAAAGCTGTGTCTGGGAGCCTGCCCACAGATCAGGCAGTAAATACCCTGCCCTTGATTGTTGTAGGGCCACACTGATCTTGGTATCAGACCAATTGATATTATTTCCACAATACTGGCACTTGTAGGCCAAAAATTCCAAAAGTTAGGCTGCATGGGAAAAACTCAGCCTCTCCCATTGTGCATGTATATATCTCACAAACATTTATTATATGATCGAGTTCTCTCTCTCAATTAATGCCACAGATTTTTCTCTGCTGAGAACGTTTAGAAAGCACAAGATGAATCCATACTGCATACAGTAAAATAAAGCTATAACAAAAACTAAAGATGAAATGTCATTAAATAAAACAGAATCTCAAGGTAAAGCAGTATATCTCACCCTGGAAGGGAATACCCTTGAAGGAAGGGAAGTCTCATTTAGCACTGCACTGCTAGTTTGCACTTTACTCTCTGTTTACACTCTTATATTATTCCAATGTGTTGTTTCTTGGTCTTCAAAAGACATGATTTTACATTTAATTTTCACTATAGAGTATATGAACAACACTGGCTTATGGAAACATTATATTTTGTTTTCTTTGTTTCTAAGTAGTTAGTTTTCAATGCTAGATTCCTGCAAAGAGCAAGGAGAGTTATCCATAGTGCCCCTGAAAGTGCCTTGAGCTGGGGATGTACACAGCTATAAATGGTCCCTCTAAGAGGGCTGATAATGGAGTTATTTATTTGGAAAATTTTATTCACTGGTATTTTCCTGAAAAAAATGTTCTAGGAATACAGTTTTTCACTATTTAACTTCAAACTTAAGGCCTTATGATGGTCATCCTGTCAATGGAATGCTCCAAAGAGGGATCACTGTTATCCAGACATTTAGCAAAACTTCTTGGAGCCTGCAATTCTTAACCTCTTGAGTCCACTGTCAGAATATGCTCCCCATCACCTAACTATCTTACTTTCTATAGTTTAGTCCCAGTATTTTTAATTTTGTGTCAAAGGGACACAGAGGAAAAATTATTCCCTTTCTCTGTGTAGCACCCTTCATAGATTTGATGCCTGGAATCATGCTCCCTTAGCCTTTTTTACCCTAATCCAGTCTGTCCTCAAAATGTCACATTTGGCAAACCTCTAAGAAATCATCTTGCTCGTTTTGCAACTTCTCTCACTAGGGCTCATTTTTCTCCTTATCACACCTGAAAGTGAGCACACCCCCACAGAAAATCTCACCAGTGCCTCACAAAGGAGATGATGACTGCCCTTCCTCATCTCAGTATGCACATCATCTTCCCTGCCTTGGACATAGTTGCTTTTTTCCCACAAAAGCAGGTTTGTGTTCACCTACTAACCTTCTAAAGTCCTATTTGATCCTTTCTCATAAAACAGGTGTTTCCTGGGTCGTGTTTGTCAGGGTATTCATTTCCACACATGCTCAGAGCTTGGCATTTGGTCTCACCAAATGAACTCTTCAGCTCCAGGCTGTTTCTCCTGTTTATCAAGACAATTTTGAAATCTAGTCCCATTCAAAGTCTGCCTCAGACTCCTCTAGCTTGGTTTCATCTGCAACTTTAATTATTTCAGTATCCATTTCATTATCAAAATCATTATAGAAAATGTGGAAAGGGACCTAGACAGATCTTAGCCCATACATCATCCTAGGTTCACAATGAGGCACTGGTAGCTTGTGTGAGTGGCTATTTTTCCAACTCATTTTGCACCCACATGAAAGTGGTTTCCCTTAAACCAGATGACTTATGGGAATAGCTCCCAATAATGTTAAGTCTGTCTCTTAAATTTCAGGATAAAGGTTGAACAAAAATTCAAGTGGTTGAGCTAATAGTCTTCTGGCCCATCTTTTCCCAAAGAAATGAAAGTAAGAGATAACAAAAAGTAAGAAATTCTGCATTGTATTCAGCACAGTTGTGCCTTCTAGTTTTTGTTTCACATCCTGTCAGGAGGGATGCAAAATGTGCTTCAGATCTATGGTCCAAGTTAAGGCAGAGATACACTGTCCTTTGGAACTATGAAACTTGGGGTTGCTTTGTAGAAAAAGACTCCTTTCATTCTCATTATCCCTAGCTTATCCACAGTGGAAGGGAAGAAAAGAAAGGCAGCTCACATGCCCTTCTCGAGCACTGAGTCCCCTCCAAAGACACAGCTCCAGCACCAACATGTGCTGCCTCCATAGATGTGGGCCTTGAACCATCGTGAGAAGGATACCACACATCCTCTGCCTGCCCAGAAACAATTGCTTTCCAGTGGGAGGACACAGCGTCCCCTGTTTCAACTCCAAACAGGAAAAACTGTTTGACAAACTGTCCAATGCAAAAGCTTTGCAAGCTGGATATGAGTAGGGAAAAAAATTCTCCTTTCAAAGAAACGTATCAGACCAACACTGTTTTCTCTGCTGAGTAAGATACATGTTTTGATTGAGGATTACATTTCAGTTTTCTCCAATCACCTTACTTTGGGAGTTTATTTACCAAATGCAAACAACTTTCCCACCAGAAAGGTTGGAAACTACAGATTCTCACTCTGTCCATTTTTATTTTAATACTGCATAACTTTATAGATGCCAAAGGTGGTGTTAGAACAAATGAAAACCCCCCAAACCATGGAGCAAACACTGTTCTGCATTTAACTTTCATGTGTCAACACGAAGGACTCATCAACCATAATCCTGCTACTTGTGAGAGTGGTGCACTATCAAGTAGCAGTGCTGGCAGCAGGCATGAACTTAAAATTGGGGTTGGGCTTTAAGTTTTCAAATTTGGGTTTAAGTGTATTAATTTATGATTCAATTATTTCAAATAAGACAAAATGTTGGCTCTGTTCTCTATATAAATTTCTTTAATTAAGTGCAATATTCTCTGATGATTCTGTTCTAGCAGACAGCTCCAAATCTCAACTTTCACAAAGTTTAGGATTGTCTCAATGTGGCCAACCCAAGCTTGGAACACCATCCAGAAGTTACTAGAGGCAATCAATTTTGATTTTCCAGCATATTTTTACTCAGCTGCATCCCCTTTTCATCTGGAAGCAACCCTGTCTCTTTTCTAATTGATGAGGTGAACTGGAATGAGTGAGCTTATGATTTCTACTCTTTGCTTGAGTGGCAGGGAAGTAAATGGAAAAATTGTCTCAAAAGTTTAAATGAAGGATTTGGCTTTAGCAATAGTGGAATTACTAGTGCTCAGTGGATTTTTCTTAACTGTTGCATGTCAAAGAAATAAACCATGAATGATTAGGATAGTAGGATTTTTGTTATCAGATAAATCATTACTTACTCAGGTTCTTTGACTTCCCTTCCTTTCCAGGGTTTGGATTTTTCTTTCCATTTTTAGTTTACTGACAACGAGAAATATCTCTGAACTGGAAAACCCCGACCTGACCTGAAAGCAGCATTTCAAATACTTCTCTCTCTCTTTAAAACCTTGGACTTTCTGCAATGTTTGGAGCGCTTCCTTTAGTTTTCACATATTTAACCCATTACGTCTGGGGTCCTTCATAGACTAGAAATGCTTCTCAAGGAATTCAGAGAAATTATCATACTTTTTAAACACTGCATGCTTTAAAAGTAAGTATTAAATTATGAAACTTTTAATTCTTTTTGCAAGTATTTACTGTTCAATCAATGCTAGTACTTTTAAAAGAAGGTTGGTAATTTCCAGCAAAATAAACTCACTAGAATTGGAGCAGGAATCTATTAATTTCCATTACTGCAAGGAAAAAAGAAAGTAAATCCTTTTACGTGCTGATGGGTGGACTTCTGTCAATTTATGTTGTGAAGAACTAGGATCTTAAGAATACCAAAATATTAATAATTAATATAAGTCTTGACATCCCAACCCAAAAGGTATTGAAGTTCTTGGTACACTATCTGACAAATCTGTATTTCCTACTAATCTCTCTTGCTCCTATGCAGACACCAGAGTTAAATCACTTCACATATCTCTGGTGCAGCTTTGCCCCTACATAAGTTTTTGCACTTTCCTGATATAAGTCTGGGCTTTAAAAAGTAAAGACATTGAGCAAAATTGCTTCCTTATTGGAAACACAGGGAAAAATAAACATGCCTTGCAAAGCAAACTGGGCTTTGCCTTTAGGACACCCTGATTCAATCCTCAAATTCAGCACTAACAACACAAAAATTTCTTGTTGAGGATACTGAAGACTGTAGGCACACATATGCACAGAAATATTCTTGATCTTTTTTTCACATGAAATTTGTAATAAAATGTTTGGCACCAGCTTAATTTGTATCACAGAGGGGCTCAATAAACACAAAAGAAATTGAGTAAAAAAGAAACTGGGTTGCAAAGATAAATTAATTTGAGGCTCTGAAGCCTCTGTGGGGAAACAGGAAAATGAGGAAAAGCCGGTCTCTCCTGCAATTTTACTTTCCCCCCAGCCCCAAAAGACTGGGCTGCTATATGTTGCAGCTAAGGGCTATTGGGAGCTAAAGCATGCATTAGAGCTACCAAACAAAGCTCATTATAAGTGACACAGGAATACTACATGTAATGGAAACTTTCTGGTTGAATTCCAGGGTTTTTGAACCAGGTGTTACGAAAGAAATCCCAGCCACAGTGCAGTCAGCAGCAAAACACCTTTCATCATTATAAAACCAAGAACTCACCCAATATGTGTTATTTTTTTTTCTGTCTCTCTGTCTTCTTCATTTATCACTTTATGTATTCTGTTGGATTTATTGTCTTCTGACCCTTTGTTTTACTTGGAATTGCAGTTTCTCCCAAACGGAATCCAAGCTCAATAATGGTCAAGACTGAGGTGAACTTTTGAACCCACAAGGGTCGAACAGGTTCACAATTAAACAGGAACAAGAAAACAATTCAGTTCAAGTTATTATCTTCCTACATTCACCACTTCTGATCTTATTCTCTAGGCGATTACACATGCAGATTTAACCATGTGCAAAAACATTTACCAGGATTTGAGCCATAATCTATAAACATATATGTAATTGTCATTGACATAAAGTTTGCTCTGAAAGGCCTTTCAACAAGTTTGATGAAAAAAAAAAAAAAAACACCAAACTTCACTATTTGGGCCTTTGGCAACAAAACCCAGGCTGCTACTGTAGGGCCACAAAATACTTCCTGTAGTAAAACAAGTACAGCTCCAGCAGAGAGAGAGGTGAATCTGACACTATGGCATGTTTTTGGATTTCATCACTGTTCATGAACATTTTGGATATCATTGAAAGAAAATTATGCTTCTAGTCTTCTTGCTAGAGAGAAAAGAAGGCTCCTGGCTTGTAGCAGCTGGCTGCCTCCTCTCCCAGGGGTTTGGCCTGAGACAGGAGAGGTGGACCCTGATGCTCAAGCAGAGAAAAGACCAATGTGGGGACTCACAAAGGCTAAGAGGTGGAAAGGAGAATTTGTTATACAGGTTTTATTCTGTCTCATCTGTCCTGACCATCCCAGCAGTGCACACTGTGTGATGTATTTGGGGGTAAAAAGCTGTCCAATATTTCCAACTGACATATTCTATTCTAAATCAAGTATGTAGTAAGGAAAACTGTCTGCTTTAACTTTCTCCATCTCTGTCACCACGAACATTCAGGTGAGGTTATGCTGCTCCTGCGTGCCCAGAGAGAGGCAAATCCACCACGCCCTCAACTTCTTTCAGCCCCTGCCCACAGCCCAGGCACACTGGAATGGTGCAGGCAGGCTGTGTATGGGCTACAGGGACCACAAAGCAGCCCAGCAAAGAAACCCAATTCCTTGCAGCACAACAAAGACCCATCCCAAAACACATCCCCCCAAAATCTCAACAGGCAAATCATATTGGCAGTGCTGGCAAGAAGAGTTTCCAGAGGACATCCGAGATGGAAAGAGGCAAGTCATGCTAGTGGAGGAGGATTTGTAAAACCCCCTGTGCAAAGAATTAGGCCTCTCTTGGTAAATTACTGCTCCTGAGAGCAGCCTGGGGTTGAATAATCCCCATGCAAGTGTAACCACACCACAGCAAGCTGGAGGAGAATGTCAGTTCTGGAGACAGAGCAAGAAGGATTCATAGAGAAAAGAAGTTCAGTGTTTGCAAAATCTTTCCCTGCTCCAAGAACAGATGCTGGCTAAACATCCTGGTGCTAGGGAGGAGTCTGAACTTCCGATGAACAACTTCTACTGAGGATTATAAGTGCCCCATTGGTAAATAATGCTGATTCAAATCCAGTTAAAATTAAACTACTCCCCTGCTTATGAGTTTCCTAACTTGCACTGCACGTGGAAGCCAAGTTCTACTGATTGCCTGAGAAAGGTGGGTTTTTCTCTCTTTGGAGTGTTTATTCTGAAAAATCTGACAATATTTTGCATTAGAGATATCAGAAATACCCTTCTATTATCCACCAACACGTCAAATCTTTGTCAATCTTGATTATTGTTTCTCTCATGCCTCTGAAATTTACAGTGATACATCTAGCCCCACTTCTCTGGAATCCTCATGATGAACATCAACTTTCAAGCTCACCTTGTGAGCTTAATATTCCTCCAAAATTTTTCCCTCACTTCATCAGTTAAAATGTACAGTATATGAGTACTACTTATGCTTAGAAACATAAAAAGGAATTTAAGTCATACTGCCAGATTAGACACACAGATGTAATCGGTAAGGCTGATAGGATGAGTTCACCGAAGACAAAATACCAGGACGGCTGTTACAGGCAAACAAGGGCACTGAAACTGTACATCTGAAGCCTTCCTTGTCCTTTCCCGAAGTGCAAACTTTGCTGTCATCTATAAATCAAACAGTTTATGAGGCTGCAATATTTACATCCTAATTAAAAAATCATAAAGCCAGACCCCTTCAGTTTGTAAAAAGAAGAACTCGGGACCTGCTATTGAAACATGGCGTTAATCAGTAACTCCTAATGATCTGCTCCACAGCCTTAGAGGTTACATGCTTATTCAGCTACACATAGCAAACAAGATAATGAGGGAAAGTGGAAGAAGTGAAGGGAATATGTTACAGCAAATGCAGGGTTTTGCTACCACCAGGACCTTTTCCTAACCCCTCCAACTCTCATGTCATGGTTTATTTTCTCATTTTCAAAAGGCAACAGATTTATAAAGTAAAGCTTTGATAACACGTTACATACAGAGTGATCTTGAGATGTTTTCTGTGTGTGTAACCCCCGAAGAAGCCAAACATAGCCCTGGAGAAACATCTGCTTTTACCTTTATATGGTCAGAACTCCAGTCCCCTCCACATTTATGAAAATGAGTCTTAATACTCAGTGTTTCCATGTGATTTTTCTCTGAATTTGTTAGGGAAACAGTTGATTTCTGAATCTGCCATTTGTTGTTTATGCAGTCAGAAAAGAGCTCTCTAGCAAAGGCTTGAGAAATCCAAGCATTGTGCAATGGTGAAAATAAAAATTACAAAACAATGTCAGCTGTAATTAGTGCTCCTAATTCTACACTTAAAATAGCATTTGTCATTCAAAGTTCCCCATGAAAACTCAGGGCTTGGCGCTCCTCCTTCAAGCTAAACAAGTCCCTCTCCCTGCCACATACAAAGCTGCACATTGAGTCCTGCAAAGCTTCACTCTTTTCCAAAACCAACCACCAAGAGATACCAGCTGGGAGAGCCAGCCTGTGACCACAGACTCTTTTGGGCCACTTGCACAACCTGGCCAACCCACACCAAGGCATCACCTAAACTTCTCATCTCGTGTCCATGGTTTTGTAGTTCTCACTAGTTAAGGGTGAAAAAGACAGAAGGCAGAAATTTTTCTCCCTAGTACAGGCTGGGGTAAAAAAGAAAGCAACATCTGCAATCTATCGGTCACACCAAGATTTTAATTCTTTTCTTTCATTATTTTCCTTTTTTTTCCGCTTTTAGTTGACCATGGGTACAAAAATGCAGGTGAAAAATTGCAGACTTTATTTTTCAAATCCCTCCTTCTTATTCTTCTCTAGTCTTTTGACCATCTACAAAGAATCAAGGAATAGTTGTTCTAGGTGAATATGAGTTGGCTTATTTCTGTCACCAGTTATATGATGCTATCCAGAATGTGTAATTAAAAAGACTTCAACTAAATTACAGTTTTGACTCAGGTATTCCCAGCTCATATATTTTTGTCAGTATTTCAGACCGATAAGAATTAATGAGAGTCACAAGTACATATTTATGTGACCACAGACATTTAAAACCAGTAATGATTTATCCTGGTTAATAGTGCAAATTAACAAAAAAGCATGAAAAAACCAGAACCACTTCGGCCTTTTTTTTCCCTTTTCAAGCAGCTTCTGTGAAGAAATATATATTTCTTGCTGTAGCAAGAAATGTAACAGCATATCAGAGGCAGGCCTAACTCCAACAGATTGGTGTCTAAAACTGGAGAACAAAACTATTTGACCAAGAACCTCAGAGCTACAATGGGCCACAGTNAGGGGTTAAACTCACTTTTTGAGATAACAATATGTCAACACACAAATGACACTTCCTAGACATGCATCATTATGCCTTACAGATTTTCTTCCACTTGTGCACTTCCCAATCACTATCCTTTCTGGATTTTACAAAGTAAGCATGAAAGCTATTGTTCCAAGCCATTTCCAAAGAAAGCAGTTGAATGACATACCATAAAACATATGGGTCTCATTAACTTAAAATATTGCCTGTTTTAAACAGCCTCTTAGCAAATAACCATACTTAAAAATTTAATTCCATTTCGCGACTCACGCTTTTACCATTTGGGCTACAGTTTATCTTAATGATTATATTACCATCACTTGTACTTTGTTTTGATGGCCAGGCTGCTGGTGCCAAATCCTTGGCAACCTCCTGAAGGAGACTTCCACCTCCAGATTCAGCATGGCTCAGGAGAGTATCTCCGGAAATAACTTACAAAGTTGGCTTTTTAGTCTTTTCTTTTATTTCCTTTCCTTTTTTTTTTTTTTTTTTTTTATT
>VXBI01008509.1:144614-164614 GCA_013397375.1 Toxostoma redivivum | reverse complement strand
GAGTTAAACTCAGTTTAAGGTTGTCCTTCAATCCTCAATGGACAGAGGCACAGACCTCCAGTGAGGATTTGGATGTGTGTGGGCGCACTGTGTGGCAATGTGGCAGAAGACAGGACACAGCCTTTGTGTTGCTTCTGTGCCCAAATCAAATTTCAACAAAAGATAAAGTTCTTCAGTGCAGGCAGGGACCACCTAAAATACTCCCTAGACTGACAAATTTCTCCTGGCCCACTGGGAAACCCTCAGCCCAGTAAGCACTGCCCATCTTCCCCAGTTCCATGTCTGTGTAGAGTGCTAAATGTTCTTTGCCATCTTCTTCCCCCAGAGCATTGTACAAGGCAGGCCAGAATTTTATCCTTCCACTGTAAACTATAATACCTGGTTTAAAATTATATTACAAGACATTAATACAAACGGAAGGTTTGGGAGGATTTTATAACCCACAAGAGATGACACTCACAGGTTATGATGTCATTCAAACCACTTGATAATATACTGTACCAGCTTGCAATATTCCAAAAGCAGCTATTAAACTAAATATAGATGAGGAACATGTTGCTACAACAACATGGACTATCATGAACAGCAGTATGCAGAAATATATGGCTGTAAACCTTATTTTTATTTATTTAGTCACCTTTTTTCATGTGGGATAAAAAACTGTTTCAGTTCTCTGAAGGTTCACACACTGTGGATTGAATTTTAAATAATCTTAAAAAAACAAAAAATAATAGGCCAATCAAACACTGAAGTAATCCTTGAAAAAAAAATGATGTGTGTAAACTACAACATTTCTAGACAGAACTAAATCTTTAATGGTCATTTAAGGTAATTCAGTTGCATTACCTTTCCTTTTGTATAAAACTTAAGAGCAATAAAAAGAGAAAATGTAAATACTAGTTCTTACACTTTTGTAAGTCACTATTATCAAACCAGAGTGCTTTAATTAGATTTCAAGACTAGGGTATGGGCCGGGTGACAAGATTTACTGGAGTTCAATGTGAGCAATAACCAATTTTCCTCCCAATGAAAAATAATACCATCAATGGCAGTTGTTAAGAACTATTACAATTGCTGAATTTAAATGCTCCTGTAGGATAATTAATCAGAGATGTTTCATCATTCTGGTTTGAGGTACAGATATAAAACAACTGCCAGGGTTATGATGATGATGATTTTGATAATTTTATATTATTTATTTTTAAAACTACCCTGTTTTCAGCCCTGTTTTACAAAGCGGTAAATACTCAAATACTATTCTTCTAAAGGGTGTAATGTTTTGGGGAAACAGCCCAAGAAGGCTTTCCTAGAAAGAGTTTATAGAAAAGGGAAACAAAACAAAGCAATGTATTACAAGGAAGGATCCCTACCAAACAGAAGATGATTCCACTGGAGTCAGACCTCTGATTTACAGGGTGAGCAAAATGGGGCCCCCTTCAGAGCTAGAAATAAAGACCACATTTTGAGTCAGGAAAGTGACTTCCACTTTCAAGAGTAGGCTTTCCACTAGGTGCAAACCCTCGTCTTTCAAATCCAGCAAAACTCCTTTTCAGCCATGAGTCACACAGGGGTTGAAAGGCAGCATTTGACCCAGAGTTTCAGATAAGCATATTTCTCAAGAAAGACAAGAAAAAAAGACAAGAATATGGAGCATTTAGCTGTTCCCTAAATCACCAGTTTGGTTTCTTGGACTTAGTGTGGAATGCAGCAAAATCTGCTTTCTCAGTTGAATGTGGCAGCCTGACATGAACTGGCCAAAGCAGGGCACTGAAATATATGCTTTTAGCAGTTCAGCTGAATTTTCCTTCTTATAGTTAAACTTTTGAACATGTTTTAATACAAATGTAATGAATTTTTCTTTCTCATGAGCTGCTGTTTAAAGCCCAGTTTATAAAAAAATATTTATAAGTATCTATAAATATAATATTAATTCCTTAAAATGACCTTTTAATGAGTACTACATGTCCAAGAAATGTTGGGCTACATTATGTGATTTCAGTTTAGGATTCATGAACTCAGAGATAGTAACAGCAAGCAGTGAGAGTGCTATGAATAATCCCTATGTTACAAACCTTCAATATGAATTGAGTAAAAGTATTAAGTAAAGAGGCTGCACCAAGAGACAGTATTCCCCTCTCACTAAGGCTATAGAAATGAGTAATGACAGTGATATGGATGGAGAATGGTACTTAAAGATTCCTGGCTTTATAGGTCTATGGCTGCTATTGGAAGTTGAGGCTCTGGTTACAACGAGAAGAGAAAGCAAACATTTAAACCAAGAGATCAGCCAACACCCTGTTTTCTGCTCTAGACAGTGTGTTAACATCTTTTGGGAGAAACCGAATAGTTCAAGAATAAGAGTCTGAATACAAGAGGTCCAGTAGCTTACTGCTGGCCTCCCATCTAGTCTAAGCTATATTTTGTCATGCCACGGAGTGGCAGACATGTCCCAGCCCCAAAGCAGCAGCACAGTTTGAGCAAGGACTGAGTAAAACACTTGATACATCCCGTCAGAGGAAAAGGAAACTACAAACATTATTACTGCTTTGCTTAAATGTGTTTATCATCAGTAGTGTTCCTCAAAAGCACCCATTTGGCTCAATCTGCTTTCTGTGTCATGAGAGCAGACAGTATTTAGAATGTAGTTATTAATTGAGCCATGTAAAATATACCTCTTTATCTAGGTAATATCTTCATGTGCAGACAAGCACATCATATCTCAATACCTCTAGTTTTCATCAACAAAATATTCTAGAGGCCCTCACCTTACTATTTCACCTCTGGGTTGCTTAAATGAACTAACCCTGTGTACACTGTCTGCCAAAAAGAAACCAAAAACACATTTTCATTTCTTTTGTTCCCTCTTAGTTGCGAGTGTTCAGCACAAAACACTGAAAGAATTATGGCCACACAATACTCATGACAGCTGGAGGAAAGCATGGTGTTTGGATACAAATGAAAAGTGTAGTAAGGTCCACAACACACCTTCAAAGGGTGCCAGTGTCAATTACCTCCAAGCCTCTCCAACAGCTTCTGGCAAGACAATGAGAAAGTACCATATTTATTCTACTTAAAGCTAGGCTGGACAAAGCACTGGAGAATATACTGTACAGGGAAAAAGGTCTGTGCTGGCAAGGGCAGCGATGAGATGATCTAATGCAAAAGAACTTTTCTGTCTCTGATTTTTATGATTCTCTGATAGACATGCACAAATAACATGTCTGAGGAACAACTGTGAACATTTCTTTGGACTTGTGATGAAGTTAATTGCATAGAACAGGTATATAGGAACTGAAGTAAACGCAAAACAAAATAAATTATTGTACTGATCCCGTCTGAGAATTGGGGTGGCACTTCTAGAAAAATTCTTGAATTATAATGCCTTCACATATGGCATTCTTAGTGGAATAAATAGGAAAGAACCACACAGAGATCCCAATATTTGGGGTCATACTTTCCAATCGGGCAGCAAAAATACAGTCCATCACCATGACCCCTTTGCCTTTAATAAACACCTCAAACTGCAGATAAGCCATCCCAGCAGCCTGGTGGAGTGGAGGGGCCAACCCAGAGGGGCAGCTCAGGGGATGCTGCTCAGGGATGTGAGTCACTATGTCGAAGGCAGTGCAGTGACTCACATCTTTCTAAGCTGGCCATAGGTCTAAGTACTTTGTTGAACCAGAGGCTATGTATAGAGGTATGGGATCTGTCAAAGTAAATGCCGAATTTCATGAGATGATTTTGAGAATTTGACCTTTCACTCTACTTTGCTCCACAGTGTAAGCCAGCCTTTGACTCTGGTGGGCCTTATACCTGACCTGTACATGGCCTGACAGCAGCTGAAATTTTTGCTAAATGTTTCTTGAAGTCTGATGTGTTTCTGGAAGGAGTGGTGATGTATACAAGTAGGCAATAAGCTTTTGGGGTAGCTAGGTCAGTCAAATGCCTCTTATTGAGTAATAATATTTTGCACCACATATTGCTGCCTCCCATAATTATTATTAGTGACAAGAAACCACATCATTACATGTGGTCATCTGCAAACCTCAACTAAGATCTCTAGGAGAAAACTGCTGCTCAAAGAAGTATCAATGAGCACTTGCTGAATAATTTCACTACTTTAAAACACATCATGTCTGCTTTCTGCGGTCAAGAATTCTTTCATTTCTTTACAGCGTGCAAAAAGGGGTTTGGTTAGTGGCTTGTGTTTATTGAAAGGATGTGATTAGCATATAGCTAGTGGATGTACAGAGACATTCACATGTGATTGAAATACCCACTATCTCCTCCTCAGTGTCACCATTAATGTAAGTACAATAAACCACCCCCCACAATTAAAAGAGATAGAGTGGAAAGACATTGTTAAACTAGGACAAAAATGTAAAAGCCTGCTAAGGAATCCTTCACAATTACTTTGTGAAGTAAAAGAGCATCAGAATTGCCAGAAATGTTGGTGTACTTTTTTAAAAATCAAAATAATAACTGACACAAAGACAAAAAATGGGAACTCAAATTTTCTGCCCTTCCTGATTCTTCATTTTTTTGTGCACAAAACTTACCTTAAAGATGATTCAACATATACAGAAAAAATATTTTTAAAATCCACTAGTTATAACTCTTAATCACTTGATGTCATATAATGTTATTTTAATGTCATGATAACTTTGTCAAGTTTTAGAGAATACGCTTCAAGGACCAATCTGTGTAGAAATTTCAAACAGTAATTTCCTTAGCTGTCTCTACTTGATATATATTGTCTTTATGATACTTCCCCTGAAACCCTGACTAGCTAAAGCAAACTCACTCTGACAGAAGGACTTTTGAAGCTGTTATTTTAATCTTAAGGTTTACATACCTGTCAGAGGGATGGTACGTTCACAGCCTTTCCTATTGTTCACAGGTTCTTTTTTCCAAAGTCTACGCATAGGTCTCAAGGGTTCTTGCTCCTCAAGGCAAATTACCTCTGAGTGTTTAGGTTCACCTCCAGCTCTGTATTTTTTACTTTTCATATGCCTCTTTCTTTGTGGTTTTTCTTCCTCTCTTTTCCTTATTTTCAACTCCTGACCAGGACCCTTAAAGGAAAGAAGAAAGACTCTTAGATACCGTGGTGATGGGTGACCTTATAAAAACACAGATAAAGAGACAGGGGGATTGTTATGTTTCCTTCACACTGTTTGACTGTGCTACAGTTGGATGAAAACATTTGTTCTACAAATAAAAGAAAACCTTTCAAACATTACTTTGGCCTCAGTCTTGCTCCCAGTCATGCATCTGAGGATAGAACGCTGTGTCCTCATGGACCCTTCACCTAGACAAGAACTGAGGACAAACCAGTTAATGGAGAGATGTCAATGCAGCTGATTGATTGATTGATTGATTCTTCCATACTATAGGTGATGCAGTGAAAAGATTAACAGCTTTGGTCTAGGTAAATTATTAAGGGGATTCAAAACTACAACTCCTCTCTACTCGCTCCAGACCTTGAATGCAGACTTTTCCTACTGTCATTACAATTCAAAGCATTTTTAGTGCTTTAGTTGGAACTACTTTGTGACAGCACTAAGGAGAGTTTTCAGAAAATAATACGAAATCATCAAGAATTTGTTTAAAATAATAAAAACTGCATTTAAGCTTTATGTTATGTTTAAAATACATTTAAAAGTGTATCAGTTTAAACCATGTGAAGCAAAGATGTTTAAATTGAA
The DNA here is from genome assembly GCA_013397375.1 of Toxostoma redivivum. Taxonomy (NCBI): domain Eukaryota; kingdom Metazoa; phylum Chordata; class Aves; order Passeriformes; family Mimidae; genus Toxostoma; species Toxostoma redivivum. The sequence goes on along the minus strand of VXBI01008509.1, from coordinate 158,909 downwards.
CATCAATTGTAATGATACAAGTATCCTCTGATTTGAGGCTCTAATGTAGCACAAAGACTTCAAAGATTATGTAACAACCTATGTGTCCTTCTCTCAATTCTCTCAAGATGTCTTTAAAAATCTCTCATATATAAATAACTTTTGTTCAAATGAAGATGATTTTTAGCAGGTACACCTCTTCTTTATGATTTAAAGACCCCTTTCAAATCAGCAAATTTGTAAAAATCCTGATTTTCCTGAGGGCAAAACCAGACTACTGCAGCTCTTGGGCTTTGGGAAGCAATTCATTGTCCCTGCCCACTCAGGGCCCTGGAGAGGAAGGCAGCAGAGAAGCCACAAAAAGGGATCAAGTGACACAATTTGTGACATCCTTGAGAGGCAAAATGGAGGAAGAGGGGAAAAGGTTAAAAAAAAAAAAAAAGACAGAGAAGACACAGAAGCAATAGGCTAAGCCTATTTCTTGGAGAAAAATCCAGACAGTCCAACACAGAAGGAATGCAGCAGAGCTATTCTGCAATGTCTGGAGGTGAGAGATGAGCCAAGTAACAGCCTTGTGAAACACAACTAGAAATTCAGCCACAGACGGCATTGATTTTTCTTTTTTTCTACCCCCCATCCCCCTGGCACAGATGAAGATATATGTGTTTAGATCAACACATGCCCTTATTGAGTCTTGAGCAGAGAAGAGTCTGACTCAAGCATTTTTTGCACAGTCCACAGGATTCCTGTGAGAAATCTGGGCAGATTACTAGGATAAACTGAGACTCAGCCTCTGCCTATAATCTATAAAACAATTCAACCCCATTGCACTAGGTGGTTTAAAAAAAATTAAAAAATGATCCAACAGACTTGCAACAAATCTTTCTAACCACTAGGTTAACACTGTGTGTGATGTTGGTATGACAGATCATGACGGGAGGTGACAGACTTTCAGACCTTGGCTGAGAAGTAAGATCAGCTGGAGGTAGATGATTTCTGTCAATAGGTGAGCTTCATGCAGCCAAAAGAGTGATGACCTGAAGCTATGGAGGGATTTTTATTCCGTTATATCTCTGTGTGTACATGTTCAAGTATTTTTTTTTAATCCACGAAATAGTAGAAATGGGTAGTAGTTTTTAAAAGTGTGAAATACAAAAGCCTCTGATTTGCTGGAAGAGATAGAGAAATTGATTCTGTGGAGTTTGGACAGTGGAAAAGACTATGGCTCAAGGTACAGCGTTCTCCCTGACCTAGCCCTGTCCTCATCTTTCATCTTATACACACTACATTGACCCCTGCCTTTGCTCCACACACAGTGCCAGTCTCCACAGCCCATTTATCAAACCTTCCAGTGAGCTCCACCTGTGTCATGCCAGCCCCTGGGCATGGGATAATTTCCCTGTAAAAATCCACAAGGTCAGTGGCTATATTATCTTGATTTACATCCCTCCTTAAAATCAACCCATTAGGTGATCCCTGGGCAGTGCAGGATGCTAGCAAAGCAGCTGGTTGTCTGAGGTGGCTGCTGAGGACACCAGCTGAGCTCTGCTGTCACCCCTCAGGTTTTCACACGTCCTCAATGCTCACCAATGCTCACTTTCTGCCCTGACAGCCAAGGCTGGGTGCATGGCAGCTCTGTGGAAGTTTCTCAACTACATTTCCCTTTGCAGCAACAGAGTGGTCCCTGGTTTACACACTGGTGCAATAGAAAAAAAGGAGAGTCAGAGCTGTTACACCACTCCATTGACCCCCTTGCTTTTGTCCACAAAGACTTTTCCTCTGGAGCTGGTTGCTCCTATTCTTTTAGGCTGTCACAACCCTGCTTGTCTCACAGCACCTTCTCAGTCCAATAAATGCCACTCCAATTCAATGAGCAGAGTGCAGAAAGAAAGAGGCCTATGCATAAGGTTCATTATACACAAAAATTAGCTTGCCCCCACAAATCTAGAAGATAGTGAATGACTCATCTGGAAGGCTTGGGCTCAACTGATGACACTTGAAGACTAAATTATATTAAGGTTAATGAACTTTAGGATGATGATTTATACTTGACAGAATGTAGCACTTTATAGCAACTGAGACAACATTCACCCCTTTTCATTCCTTTCCTGAGGACAACCTACATTAAAAAGAAGAAGTCAACACAAAGAACTGTTGACAAGTATACAAAATGGAGCATAAATACTACCTCCTATCCATAGCTACACCCAGGAGACCTTCACAATGTGTTTGAATATCTCCTGCTCTTTATTCACTGTAACAAGTGAAATGTTCTCTTAAACCAAAAGTGCAACTGAACTTGTGGGAAGACAGCCTTTGCATACCTGCTGCTGAAGCCAGAATTTCAGCTTCTTCCACATGTTAAACATGCACCTTTGAACAGTTCAGAAATACTGTCAAATCTTAAAAACAAAATGAGGGTTTAAAATCCTCTCTATAGATGTAACATGCTCCAAGAGATAATTAATTGCTACTGCTGTTTATTGAAGGAAAGAGCCAAGAGCCATGTGTTTGTGCTATTCATGTCTGAAATAAACATCTGATCTTGTTGATGAGAAAATGCTTAGAAAAGAGCATCAGAGCACTTTTCAGCATGGCTGACAATATGGTTCCCTTGGTCCCCTGTTTGTCTGCTCTTTTACCTGCTACCTGCTGAAACTCAGCACACTTTCTGCATGGAGCCACACAAGTCCTGCCTGCCTCTACAACACATACCCTTTTCTAAAGTATATATTTTGGCTGTGTCTTCTCACCTCCTTTTGTGTATGTATGAGAAGAGAAATGAAACAAAGATGCTTTCTCAGAGGAATATTTCTGCATTTACTGGGTTGAAGACTGCTCAGAAAAAACCCACAAATGACACAGAATTTACATGCATAAGAAACAATCATACCAAAAACTTATGCTGACAGGCATTCCTGTCACGTGCACCACATTCACTGCCCTCAAACACCCGTTCTAATCTGCTGCCATTGTTTTCCAACATTTCAACAACCTCCTTTTCCCTGGTTAGTGTTCAGGAACTACAGCATTAATTCCTCTTGGTTGTAGCACCAATGACTGTACTAGAACTAGTCCACGATATAAACTAAATCCCATCTATTTTTTTTTTTTCAAAGCATCAAAATCCTAACTTCCATCTTTCAAAATATCAGCTTGGATGTACAGAAGATGAATAGATATCTTCAGGCAGTGTTGAACAGCAGAGTCTCTCTGACCTTTGGACTCACTTCCCTCACAACAGGAACAACCAAAGGCAAACACTAAGGGCAGCAGCCAATGATTCAGGATGTCCTCTAGCAGAAATCTTGCACTCTGTAAACAAATGACATTATTAACATGCCCAGTAGAGGCTTGGTTTTGGCTTGTTCTCTTTCTTATTTGAATTAATTTCCAAATAAGACTATTTATGACCTTTATCTGAAGCAGCATTATGCAAGCCAATACTTTGCGGGCCAGTGTCTGTATTGTAGGGTAGAAGACACCAGGAGCTAAAAGAAGTAAAGTAAGTTTCTGCTCCAAAACAAAGTAATACCAGGAAATGCCTTTAGACAAATAAATCACAATTTCATGTCAGCTGCAATAAGGGAATGGTGGAGTTTCCATGACAGAGGAAGAGGTCCTCCATGAAGTCAGAAAAACTCTAGATCTGGCTTACCCAGAGCAGGTTTCTGCCACTGCTTTTCCTGGTGACACTGAGATGCAATGATGCAGCAGTTGTAACACAGGCCAGAATGACTCTGAAGAGTTTATTTCAAACAGTAGGGAATGTCACAAAAGTGACTGTCAGCTTCAGCAAGACTTAAATCTTTTCTGGATTGTTTGCAGTGATGTGATTTCTGTTTCCTTTCTATGATAGTAAACCATGACACAGGGAGACTGGGAGCACCATTCTGCACACAGGACATCCAACACCCTGGTCATCCCAAACTTCTAAAAAACACATTGAATTTAATGGAAATACTAGATAAGGGCAAGAGTCATTCAAGCTTAGCCTCTTATGGCCAGAACTAAACTTCAAAGTGCAACTCTGCTACCTGTAGTTATTGGCTACTTGTCCCTCCCAAGCCCAGATACTGAAGGCTGGATGCAGTGCATTGCTAATGACCTTGACATTGCTCTTCCTGCTGCAGCATGGACTACTGCTATAAATTTGGTTATCTCTCTCTAAAATTTGATTTGTTCTCTGTTGAATAGAAGCACAAATTTCCCAGCTGAGTTACACATTACGGGAAAAAGTGTTCCCTTTTGGGTTTTTCAGCCTGCCATATTTCAGTTTGCTTGACTCTCCACTTCTTGTTTTGTGCTGCCTTCACATCCCTTCTTACTTGCTCCATTCTGAGGAAAAAACATTTCATCCTTTTCCATCAGCCATTAATTATTCTCCCTACTCTACCCAGAAACTATTCTAACTCCCCAGTACCCTTGCAGAGCCATAGTGCTCTCAGTTACCAATAGCAGTGCAATCTGTTGGTCTGTGTAACTCTGATTTATGTATTTCTGTATAACTTATTTCTTTGCTACTGAACAGACTCAATCATACGCAGCTTTAACACAGTTCCGTTTCTCTAGATTGAAAAGGTGTGATATTCATAGGAAAAATATCTTCACTTTCTACAAGGCCTCGGTAATAGGCATTACTCAGACACCCCATTGATCAGCTATCTTTAAACAAAAATACTTCAGTATTTCCAAACCCGTCATGAATATCTGAGCTTTATTGGAACAGGCACAGGAGCTGGCAGGATCAAGCCCTGAATGGACAGAGAAGAAATAAAAGCCCACAGAAGGAAACATGGAATAATTATAAAACTTCAAATGAAAAATGTTTGGTTTTTTTCCCATAAGGACTATTTTATTCTTAAATATGAGAAAATGACATGATAAATACCTGACATCTAGTAATCAATGACAAAAGTTAATTTTTCCCTACTTGACCTTGGCATTATTTGGTTCTTTGCTGATAGAATGTTTTGCTCTACAGGAGAAAGAAGAAATGCCTAGAAAAAAAATACTTGAATAACAGCCTCTGCCCACATGTCACTGGAAAAGAAACAGTCTATCAGAACACAAGCAATAATAGACACTTAAACACAATTAATAGTAGGCAGTATAAAATAAACCCTTTGAGGTAGGACATTGAACATGGGACGTCAATTTGAAAGTCAAGCAGATCTGTCCCCATCACCAAGAAGAGGGAGAGCAAACCTCTGAAAGCTTCTGTCTGTGGTGTTTAGTCCATGCCATGCTCTAGGCTTTTTCTCAGAGCAGCTGTAAAAGTTGCTGGTGTGCTCAGAGTTTCATTAAAGCAGGCCAGAGGAGTTCACATGTGGCAATAGAATCAGTGTATCAACTTTTGTAATGCTCTTCTAACTAAAAGAAGATGCAGGGGTGAGGTATGTGCTTGTGGGAGGGAAGGGGGAGTTGGGGAGAGGAAAGAGAAAGGAAAAAAAAAAAACCATTTTAACTAGAAGTCCTGTCTGTGTCTTCTCACTTACTGACTTAAATACACAGATTACTATAGCTGAGGGATATTAAATGTGATTCCTGCACAGTACATTTTTAGGAGATATAAAAATCCAATGTACTGTAAAATTTATAGCTTCCTCTCCCTCCCCCAAAAAAAGAAAAAGAAAAAAATCTACTGGTAGAATATATAAATTTTTCTGAGGCTCTAAAATGTGTCATAAAACCTCTCTGTCACAGATACAGTTGGTGTTACAGTAGGTATTTCTATAATGAAGATTTGTAATAATTTGGGTTTTGTACATTGGGTGGCAATACTGCAGTGCTTTAGGCAATATGCCTATAATGTCCAACACAACAGAATGCCTGTTGGGTCTCATTTCATGTATATAAATTATATATAATCTGAACAAACACGAATGGTAGGACCCATATATAAACAGTCTTAATATTTCAACACCTACATTTCTTTATGAACCTGGGTGGCTAGAAAGGTGGTTGCAAATGATTATTTCTCTACCAAGTTCACATGGAGTAGTTTGCTCAGTTTAATAATAGTCTATCTTGTTCAGGCTGAACAAACTGGTCCCTGTGGGGGAAAAAAAAAAGCAGGGGGGGCCAGTAATAAATCAATAGCCCAGATGTAATCTTAGGTGTCTAGAATGCAGAGAGGGATTTTGGAGCATAATGGCACTGGTTGTCTATTGTCATTCAGACATGAGCTGCATCAGAAAAGGGCTTGTGGGAGCCTGATAAGAGTTGGTCAAAAGTGGGCCATAAATCAAATGCAGGCAGTATTCTGCTGATTTCACACACACACTCACAGGGAAAAAAAAACAGAAAAAGGAAGGTGATAGTTCTGCAATTTACTGCTTATCACATCTGCTAGAAGTTTCAAATAATAATACAAAAGCCTGACCTCCAATGAATAAACGCTAGTTGACTACCTGTTTTTGCCTGAAAATATGGCACTTCCATCTCCAAAAGCTTCAAAATGGAGCTACAAAAATGACGTGACATCTTCAGGTTTAGCAAGCTCCTCTTGGTTTCAAGCAGTCGAGTAGCTGTCACTTCAGTTACTAGTAGCCACTTTAACTTCAGATGCACAGTGTTTATTGAAAAGAACTGGATACTTATTCAAAGACACTAATAGCCTACAGGGAAAAAGTAGTTCAGAGAACAAGGATTATGGAAAGAGCAATGTGCATGGCTCTTTTACTTACATTTGCTTTCTGCTTCTGCCTAAAGACAAAATAAAATGTAGCAATAACATTGATTAGAGAGATGTGTCTATGCTGGGATTCCAGCCACATCAGCAGCCACAGGTGACTGGCGCTATTCATTTCTTTAGTCCTTTGTAAGGGGTTTTTTTTGACAATTTTATCCTTGATTCAGATTCATATTCAAAGCTCTGGGAATTTCATTAAGTGTTGCATATTCATTATTTGAAGACCAAACACTTTAGATAATTTTCCCAATTTTCGCATGGATTGCCACATCAATATAATTTGTATCTGACATTTAATCTTTCAGTTACACCTTACTGAGAACTTGCTGCAGATAACACCTACTGTTCAAGTTAAGCTCCTGTATTTTGAACAAATTGGGAGGGACTCAATTGCTGCATTACAGGAAAGATCCCAATAATATGAATTGCAAGCTATCCCTTAGCAAATCCACAAGCCTCACAAATGTTAAACCACAGAGGACAAATCCACTCTCTGCCTCAGTATCATACAGTGGGAAGAAGAATATGAGATTAAAGCCAAGCACCAAAATTAAGAGAATGTTTTCCCAAGGTGTTCACACCTCATCCTGCCTGCAATGGTCCATCAGATTCCCAGTCCATTGGAGTAAAGGCTGTCTTGGAATGACACAAGGGTCAATCGTTGCTTGCAAAAATGAACTGAACACTAAAAAGACAGTGAAAAGTAGTTGGAAATGTTTACTATCTGGATTTTAGTTAGGGCAACTTTATGATTCTCTGGAAGAAATCTGGCCTTGTAAGTTCAAAGTCCAACCAGTCAGTGCACAGGTAAACACAGAAAGGGGGAAGAAGTGGCACATCTGGTAGCCACTCATGTGGGGACCCTTTGCATGTTAAAATACCCACACCACATAACAGTGCAGGGTGTGCACAAGATGGTCCCAGCACAGCAGTTCCCTCTTCAGCAGAAGGGACTTTACTGCCCCCAGATACCTCACAGGGACAAGCTTTACTTTTCCTTGCCCGGCTGCAGCGACTTTGGTATATTATCATGTGCAGCAGCAGCTGTTAGTGAGGAAACAAGGAGGGTACCAACCTGTTTAGAAGCCATTCCTCACAACCTGGAAGTAGAAAAAATGAAAACATCTTGAATTTGGATCCTAGTACAAGTTCTCTGCGTGGTCTACTTGCCTCTGCTGAGCAGCCTTCACAGCCAGAGAGGACAAGGGTTATCAATCATGTCAGAGCACTTTAACGAGGCAAGCAAGCTACAAACACCTCGCTGAATTTATGTCACTGGGGAAGAGCCATTAATTTGGATTTCCAGCTTCCTGCTCAGACAAAATTAAAAAACAAAATATTGAATATAGAGTCATTTGATTTAACATGTACAAATGGGTAATTGAGTATATATCTGCTGACCTTCCCTAAAAGGGAGGGCATAAATATTCCAGCTTGGTTTTTCAAACCAAACAAACTTTTATAATAAGAAAAAAGCAATTTAATTATTTTGTATATGTATTTGTTCACCTTGGTTTGTTGGGAGAGAGATTGATTCCTTTGTTAAAAATTATGCTTGGAAGGGGAAAGGACTTAAATGTGTATAAAGTGTTTTCCAGGAATTAACATTCTCCCTGCTTGAAGGAGAAAAACTATGCCATTAGATTTCATCGATACTAAAGAAAAAGGTTCTTATTTCTTTTATTTTCTTTTTTCTTTGGGTTTTTTGTTTGTTTGTTTTTGTTTTGTTTTATTTTTTATAGGGGGGGAGAAGACGGTGTTAATCAAGGCTTCTGGAAGGGGGGGTATGGTTAGATTTTGCAGTGCTTTACCATGCACGTGTGCACCCCTTTTTGTCTTTGTGTTCTCTGTATCTGTGGATGCACATGAATAGGACTGCAGCTTTACTCTGATAGCCCAGAGACAGCAATAGAAGAGCTTTGCTGGCACTGATCTAATGCTCCTAATTGCACATTAAAATTAGTAAATAAAGTAATTCTTTCCCATGCACAGGTTGTAAATTCCTACCCCTCCCAAATACAAAACATCTACTTCCAAACTTCTTAAGTTCAATATTATACTAAACACAGATCTTCCTCCTCCTCTGATGTCCCCATTCTTTCTGTCTGTCTTTCTGCCGAGGTGTAGTATCTCAGCTGAGTGATCTCAGGACAACTCCACAGGCCTATTTGTCCTTCTGAACCACCTTCAGTGAGCTTCAGTCAAGCTCTCTTCTTCTACACACCCTGTCTTCAGAAATTTACCCAGAAAACCACAGAAAAACTGTTATAGACAAGACTACTCAAAAATTTATCAATTTTCAAGCCCTTGTGGTCAAATGGATGGGCTGAAAAATTCCTTTCCCAAAACTACCAGGATATGCTAATTTTGGCAATTCCTTGGCAACTTCAGCTGGGGCCTGTTTTTTGCTAGAACAAGATCTTGACTGCATTTTACTATTCAGCAGCTTGCACTGAACTAAAAGAAAATAAAAATCTACAAGCCATATGGAGGAAACACAGATTAATCGGTGTAGGAAGCTCACGTTATACGTACGTGCTTATTAGGAAAAAGGCTGAATTAGAAACACTGCTTAGCAGAAACAGCTGACTCATGTTCCTACAGATCAAATTGAGTAAAAAAATACTTCGAGGCTAATGGAAATATGTCATTTTCCCAGTCCTAAGCCAAGAAATATTTACCACCATGGGTTTGCAGTAATACAAGAAATGTATTACCGCAAACCCATGTCTTGCATAAAACGTCAGCTAAAACTTAGTTTCTCTGAATCTCACTGAGGCTTTGTGTTGGTCTGGGAATCCTACCTTACAGGAATTCAGCAGACATCCTCCATGGAGCTGCCTGGGTTTGTGCCCTTACAGTACACTTTGAGGCAAAAGAAGGAGAAAGAGTGATCAAGAGGTGGATGATTGTGAAACACAGAGCAGCTCACAAAAGGGAGCTTAAAGAGAGCTCTTCCCAGGAGGAAGGAAAGGATAATTAGAGTTTAGTGAGAGTCACTCTCTTCCCTTTCAACACAACTCATAAGGGATATGTGTTGATTACCAAATGAAAGAGGATAATGCATTGCTGAGAGACTGTACTGTGCAAATATTCATTTGAAAATGTTTACACTACAAATTTAGCTAATTTCCTGCATATCTATGCACAGATGGTAATTTTCTCAGATTCAAGTCTGGTTGAGAAGAGGAGGGAATGCTCATAGGAGTGCTAGCAAATTCAAAAGGATCTCTACCTAGCAGTAGCACAAACATTTTGGTTTTTTTCCTTTTCCTCCAGCTTTCATTTTGTAAAATATTGATCTCCTTTGCACACTTAAAGTTTTATAATGGCTATGCAAAACTACAAGCAATTGCAAAATATTTTCTAGCAAAAGACTCTAAAGCAAATCTGACACATTAAGAAATCATGAAAAATTGAACTTTTGTCTTAATACTAACAATTAAAATCTGCTTCTAATTACACATTCTTCCAATTAGTTAAAAATTCCAAATAAAGCCATCCAGCAGTCTCAGTTACACCTAGGTTTTTCCCCTATTTCATCTTAAGCTCTAAGTCAGTGCTGAGATGTGCATGGGAAATATAAACTGTTGGATACTTTTCCTGGCAAAGTCAGACACATACTGTAAACAGATTATTCTTACCCAATTACTAATTTAGGACTAATTTGTTTAAGTTTTAATTCTTCTGTAATTTGTTCTTCCTGTAGGACAAATTAGATCTGATCCTGTAGTTAACAGCTATAGCCTAGTACACATCAAAAACTGACAGAGAGGTCACCCTTCCTTCACCAACGCGAAGTGCTACTCCCCCTTCTCCATCCAAATTACTACAGTAAGAGAAATACAAATCATTCCAAACTTTAGTGTAAATAATAGAGATATTTCATATCAGAAGAACTGCTTGCTGGAAGTGCAGGTGCAGGACATACTTTTTAAGCTCTTCTGCGTGACAATGAGACTTTTGCAGAGGGTATTGAAGGTTATGGCTACACAGAGGGAATGCAACTCCTGAGGCATTTAGAGTGAACATCAGGGGAGTTGTCAACAACCTTGACAGTAAAGCTCAATTCTGGTATATTTTAACTTCGATCATCCAATTCCTTCCATGCCCTTTACTTAAAAGTCAAGAGTACTGCAGAGACCAAAGTAAGAACAAGTATCAGTGTGGTAGACAAGGCATGGCCAAAGTCAGGAAAGGGCCTTGTTCCAGAATAATGAACTAGAGTTTCCACTCTGCACCCCTTAAGTATCTTGTGCTCATTCTAGGTCCTCCAGTGAAAACAGTGGAAATAATGGAAGTAAAAGATATTGCTAAGTTAGGACAAATAGCCACATCAGTGGGCTTTGGAGGTCTACGCCACAGTTCTTAGAAAGTCCTCTTGAAGACTTCAAGAAATCAAATCTGTGCAGAAAGACTTTTCTTGAGTAGCAGACCTCATTTCCACCATGTAAGACATTTCACAGCTTGTCTCATTACAGTGTTTGTAAAAACACTGTCTGAGAGCAGTGGTGCATAAATGAATTATTTAAGTTTTGCAGCAAATCACACTGATCTTGTGTGCAGCTTCTTAATGCACTCTAAGTGAGCCCTAGGAGGCAAATCATACAGGCAAGGGGTGTAATGTAAACCAAGTTTTATTAGCCACAAAAAGCTACACTACAATGTTTATTAAATATCAGAGACAGTGCATTTAAATACATTTGATTTTGTAAGTAATAGCCAACACTGTGTCTATCTTTCCCAGGGTCAAAGATTGTTGATTAAAAAAAAACAAACAAAAAACCCAACAAAGTCACCAAACAACATCAAAACCAAAAATAGCCATTCATTTTCTTGTCAGTTCTGTTAATGTAACAGGTCCCCTCTATTTTGCAAATAGTGATTTTCAACAAATTACCATGTGTCACAAACAGTCTGCAACTCTCTAGCCTTATTACTTCGCCAAAAAGTAAAAATATATTAGTATGTTAGCATCCACTTGTTATCAGCACTAGCTCTGTGGTCCCTGCTTAACAGCCTGGGAAACACACACCACCCACAGCTCCCTGCCTTGCTCTCAATAAACAGCCCCCAAACACCCTCCTAATATTTTCTTATTTTAGGCAGCTGCCTCTTGTACTGCTAACACAGAGCAGACCTTCAAAACCAAAACTATTTCTGACAGAGTCCCATTTTCAATATGGTATGAAATTTTAAAGGCAGCTTAGCAAAGCCTTTTTCCATACCTCTGGCCTTTCCTTACCTCATTAATTGAATCTCAAGAAAAACCTAAGCACCGCTTCACATGTCGTACGTTCATGACACAAATCATCCTTTATCTTTGGGCACGGAGATAAGTCCAAGTCCAGACAGACAATAACAATAAAAAGAAATTAAATATACCAAAGTACACAACGGGCAGGAAGACACTGGTAAATATTTAATGCTGTGATAGCACAATTTGGGTATTTTTCAAATGCATCTGGTTTTCCTTTGTGGGAGTATCTCTCTTGCACTCTCCAGCTTTGATCTGCTTTAAAATAAAAAAATAACTGGTAACTTCTCCTTGTGTTCTGAATACTGATGGAAGATGTATGCTTAAAGCTACCACAGCCTTGTAGCAATGAAGTCCAAGTCTCCCATCCTTTTCAGCACAGGAGGGGACATAATTAATATGTCAGGACAGTGCATGGGATCTGATGGTGGTAATACAATAAAGCAAAGATTTTGTCTGAAAATTTATAGAAGCTTTCTACTACTTCTCACTCTCAAGATCACTGAATCCTGCTTCCCTTTCTCTGAATTCACTTGTTTCCTTTTATTTTCTTCTATCATGCTGAGAAAGCAGCCAAATAAAAATCTGGTGCATGAGGAGTGAAGGAAAAACTAGCAGTAAAATTAGCCCAGAGTCACGTGGTGATCCTCACTGGTTCTTCTCGATGGTGGGACAAAGAGAGGTGTTTGTGGAGATAAAAGGCTTTTCTTTCTCATCACATGAGAGTCTCTCACTGAGTAAGCTCTGAGCTACAGAAATGACTGTGTATCATCACTTCTTCCTGCCCTCACCAGGGTTTGATAGCAGAAACTACTAGGAACCTGAAATTCTATAATTTATCCTTTGTTTCATTTTCCTTCCTTCTTCATCCTCTTACTAGAAGAATCCATTAAATTATTACCCTTTTTAGGTTTTTGTTTGTTTGGGGGTTGGGGGGAGGGTGGCAGTTTTTGAGACCTTTCTATGAGCAGCTGCATAAACAGGATAACCAGATTGATACCTTTAAACTGAAAAAATGAATTTTTTTTTCCAGATGGAAACTTCCTAACATTTTTCTCCTTGGATATTTACATAAGCTCTTTCTACTTTTTCATTGGCTTGCCATTTTTCACCTTTCTTTTTAAAACAAAACAAAACAAAAACTCTATTTGTGAAATGAGGTAACACTTTCTACAAAAAAAAAAATCAGTTACTACTGCATGATTTTGAATTGATTATACCTGGAATGGAGGCCACTAAACAAAGATTTAATGCAATTATGGAGTACACAGCAGAAATAACAGTAGGTCTTCACTGTAAGACACAACAGATGTTTCAGAGGTATGAGCAAGTTTCCATTACAGTCCAGATGTGCAATATATACAGAAAGAAACAATGGGAACCCAAAGGAAAAATGATGCCACTTATAGCCATCCATGAAGAGATTATTTTCCTATAGAAGGAGCAATCAAACAGTTGTCCAACTACTTAAAACAAGAGATGTTCATCTTTCAGACATCCACATTTGATGAGATGCTGCTGAAACTGGCCTGGGAATCCAACAGCTTTACAGGCCACATTGGCTGGAACAGAATTTGCTTTTCATTACAAAAAGACCTATTGCTATCTATACCTCATCATCGCCAGAAAAACTAAACTGAAACAACCATACCACTGTTGATGCATGGACACTACATATAGTTATTGAAAATGCCATTTTCTTAACCTGGGTTTTGTTTTCATCTGCAGTTGCATTCTCACTTCATATATTAAGAATTACTCCTATCAAATACAAGGGGTACAATATTTAGTGCTCAAATATTAAATATTTCAAATTTCTGAAGGTAAGTTCATTACCAAAGGAAAGTATAAACAAGGAGATGATAAAACAGTCATCATAAAATATGGTAATAATCTCTTCAATGGCATATCTTGCTGTTGTAATTAACTAGTAATACATTCCTCCCATGTTTCATAGGGAGTTTTACTGCCTTCATATTTAACTGGAGCTCTTTAGCAGAATCAGCATAACTCAATCATCATTTCCCTCTTCCAACTACTATGGTTGAGATTCATTTCTACAGAGAAGCATTTTCAGCTCCTATCTTATGAATCCATTATGCTTTGATCAAGAAAATATCCAAACTATACCACAACATTCAAGACTTAACTGCTGTGTCATTGATTGTGCCTGTTTCCTGATAGACAGCCTTGATATTGCACTAGGTCAAGTTTGGGAGTTAAGTCTGTGTTATGTCTTCTGAGCACTATTAGACTGTACCAAAGCTGTCTTTTATATGCAATTCTACAAGCCTGTCCCTTTCTCCACTCTTCTTGTTCGTAGAAAATCTGATAACTGGTATTGACTGACTTTTTTTTTTTTTTT
>VXBI01008509.1:113586-144605 GCA_013397375.1 Toxostoma redivivum | reverse complement strand
TTTTTTTTTTTAAAGTGAGCATGAGCAATCAGTTCAGTTCCACTTTGTGGAAAACATTCCTAAAAATATTATATTTTTCTGATTGTTTACCAAGGGAACAAGTTTGGTTTGTAAAAATCTGTTTCTGTAACAGGCTGTTTCAAGAAAGCCCACCATCAACAACTTCACAGATCAATGAGACCCTGAATATTTGGATTTTTTTTCCCTAAAACAAAACACATACCACTTAACAATTTAGGTAAATTCCATTTCTTTAAGTGCAAGGCAATTTCCAGTGAAATTCTTCCCAGTGAGAAAGGAAAGTTGGGTTCGCAATGCTAAACTCCTTCAAGTCATATTCTCTCTCAGTGATTTTAGTCGTCTTGATTTTCCAGTGCTCAGATGAATGACATCTCATAAGACCAAGAAACAATCACTCCAGACAGCTTTCAACAGTTTACATCTAAACCCCTAAAACTCAAAGAAGTAAAATTAGCTAATCACAAGTGAAAATTACATGGGAACATTCTATAAACTTGCTTAACTTTATTACAAATCGTTCTTGGTAAGTATTCATAAGATCTGGACTTTGACTCAAACCTGACTTTATTTTATAAATATCAGAGCTTCAAAATACACAACTATTGGCATGCTGACATTGCATGGGACTTGCTAGTGAAAAACTTCATCTCTTTGTGCTATCCAGATGAAATCAGTTGGGTCCTTTTTGGTGTGTCCTTATGCACACAGCAAAGCCAGATTTTCAGCTCTCTGCTGTGTCTGCAAGCACAAGAAATAGCCACAGGACCTATCAAGCAGATCAACTGACAATTTCCCATTTTAAAACTCCACTTTCAGACAAATGCAGTCACTTGGAAGAAAATTCTTCAAATTGGTGGGTTTGTTTTACATTGATATTTGGGGGAGTTGGTGGTTTGATTTTAGGGTTGTTGATTTTATTTGTATTCAGAGAAATACTGAGATGAAAGCTGGGAAGTATCATGTGAACTGACTGGATCACCACACCAAGTAAAAATTAATGAGAATGGGGACTGCAGACATCTCAAAATAAATGCACAGCTCTTCACATTACTTTGCTTTTCTCATGCTTAAAAGTATTCTTCCAACCACTTAACTTTTTCATGCTTTGAAATAAAAGCTTGAAATTTGTCAGCAGCTGCTCTGGCATTGGATAAGTGCCTTTTGATACTTCATAAAAAGTTACCTAAAGTGGGTCACTTTATAAGCTGTTAGGGAAAAATAATAAAATCAGTTCACACCTAATCAGAAAATATTTCTTTGACTTTAACAGCTAAATTCTCTCCTGCCTGCATCTCCAGTGGTTCAGCTTCTGTCTGAAGCTGCAGAGACAAAGCAGGCCTTTCCTTAAAATTTCTTCTTCAGGTGCCAGGCAGGGAAGTGAGAAAAGGAAAATGTCTCCTGCAGTCTCAGGGGTCTCCTCCTCACTGCTCCCATCATATCAGCTACATACACTTCAACTTCTTCACCAGTGAACAGCAGTCCCATAAATAACAGCCACTTGCTCTACATAATCCTGATTTATTCCCAGACAGTCTATGTTGTACCCTGAATCCAGCCAGTATGGAAGAAATATTATGACTCTAAGAGAGGATCACAGAGCAGGCATGCTAGAAAAGGTAAATTAACTTCACCATATTGACAAAGGTACTGCACTTGATATCATTTTTGGCACGTAGCTACCGAAATATTTTAAGAAAGTGTAAAATGGCTGTGTAAATGTGTAATTGCACATCTTTAAGAATATTCATTAAACTTTGTTAGACAGCACAATCTTCTATATTTAAAAAAAAAATACCCTGTATTCAGTTTTCCAATTCAAAAGTTTTCACTAGTTAAATTCTGCTCTTATTTCAGCATCTAAAATTTCCACTTAGAGGAGAGCAGACTTATGTCAATGATGCATATTTTGAAAATTCCACTGACAATGCAATGAAGAGCTGCAGTGTTAGATGTATTACAAATGGAATATTTTACTAATGCTGGCAGTGCCAATACAATCTACTTCAACTTATATTGCCATGCCATAAATACACAGTGAGATAATGAAAACTGCCTGGTACAGGAAAATGCCATTAAACAGTCTATTTTTGTCACTCAGTTTGCCCAAAGTAAACAAGGGGATGCTCAGCTCAGCTTAGTGCTTCATAAATCACTGTGTTAATAAAAAAAAGTCTATAACAATCTGGTACTAAAAGTATTTCTGAATTACAAAGTTCTCAAATGTTTTAATGTAATTTTTTGTTATTAAAATAAGTTGTTTAGATTAAAATACTCAAAAGAATTTTAAATAAATTTAATATTAGATACTAGAATGTTAAAATGTTATTATATTTCATGAAGAAAAGGTGACTATTAACATAGGGATACACTCTAAGAAGTCCAGAGGTAGACTAATAAGTCCATAAATCTTCAGTTTATATCCATAGTGTCTGAGAAATTGCATAGACAAAAACTTAATAGATGCAACACAACGTATTTAGAATAGTAGTATAGATTAACACAGAACAGAAAGCCTTAAAATATAAAGCCCTGCAGGCTTATTCATATTCCTATAAACTTCAGAGAGAAGTTTCTAGATATTCTGCAAAGCAGGACAGAAGAAATATATATATTCTATTAAACTAATTAACTAACTAAATCTTGTCAATGAGTTCACCAGATTTCAGAAAGACTCACCTAATGATTTCAAGTCCTTTTGCAGAAAAACTATTTGCAGTTATTAGTAAGTATTTCCATCCAGAATTTCATGAAAATGAAAGGGAGCATACTTCCCCTATTATACCACTCTTACTGGTCTCAGTCTCTGTCCTTTCTTTAGGTGGTGACTTTTTTCTCCCTTTTTTTATAAAAGCAATATTTCAAAGAATAATTTGAATAAGTAAAGGGTTCTTTTATCTCCTACTTATAGAAGTTAGGGGGTTTTTGAATCTGGTTTGGTTTATTACACTTCTATGAATTGTTTGTGGGAACAGAGTGAGGGAGAAAAGATCTGAAGTGAAAATGTTTAAGAACTAATACAGAAAATTATTGTCAGACAGACTTTAAAAAGTATTCACATCAAGGTTTCTGTGTACTTTTTAATATATCTAATATTATTCTTACTCAGAGAAATGAAAAGGGGAGCTTTGTTTTTCATCTATTTTTCCTAGTAATACATATTAGGAAATAATAATTAAACCTCCTGTAGTTGCTCAAGGTATTTTGATGCCTGTGTACACTACATTCTATTTGTGACTAAAACACAGGTGCAGAAACCAAAAATTATGAATCACTTTTTTTTTGGTGTGGCTTCACCTGGAATGAAGACAAAGTTGTCTTTGGACCAAGAACCAAGTGTGACCTCATGATTTTCTGGTGTTGGGAGCTGCTAGCCAGCCTCCAGTGTCAGCCACACCTATGTCAACTCATGCAATTCAAATTAAGCAAATTGAGTTATTCCAGATTTAAATTACTCAAACTAAAAGGAGAAGATGGACTTTCAGTGACTTTTACAGGCTTCATCAGAACACGGATTTGTCATGTTTATAAGAATCTGATGTTCATATAGCTAAAGAACAGGAATAATGGGGAACAAAACTTATATTTGGGTATTTATATCTCAGTCATATTTATATTAAAAATATGTGGAGAGTTGTCTGTTTTGTTTGGTTTGGGTTTTTTGTTTTTTTTAATCCTTAAGCTTATAGTACATGAAGTAGGAGAGAGAACAATGCATTATACTCAAGTTCTGGGCCAGCAGGACAGGACCAAAAGTCAAAAAATGCCTTGAAATAAACTATAAGATTCTCCAAGATGTGAAACACACAAGACAGAAGATGTGAAATGCACAATTTTCACTAGTTAGACTGAAAAAGATCAAGGCTAATAAAAGTGATCTCATTTTCTCATTAAAGAAGCCTCAAGCTTCTTCAGGAATGAATTTCAGATTTTCACATCCACTGGAAAGCAGACTTCTAAAAGTCTTAGATTGAAGGATTTAGTATCACAGACTACAAGTTAGTAACTTCTGTGACTCTTTAAAAGAAAAGGAACAAGAACAATTTTTCCCAAGAGTGATAGCCCAAAATTATGCATCTGGTAGATAAGCCCAGACAAGAAATGACATGCAAAGTGACAAAGCAAAACTGAAAACACTCACAGACACAATGTTTTAGAAGTAACCTTCTCAAGAATTTTCCCTGTAGATTAAATTCAGCATTTGGAGAACTTTCAGCCTGTGTCTTAACCAATAGAATTTTCAACCTCCATTTGCCTTGATTGCCATTTAGGAGTGCAGGATCTATCCTTACATGATGAAACAGACTAAGAGAGAGGTTATGCTTACATTTAGTTTGCTAAGAACGTTGGCTTGTTGAGAAGACCCACAGACTATATACTATGTAAATCCTTTGGATGGACTTAAGCAAGTTCTTCCCTGTATTGAGTACTGGAGCCATATTACACACAATTTGCTTCACTGTAACCCAGTAGAACACATAGCAACCAGGTTTCACTGAAGCCAAGGTCTTGGCTGGAATCAAAGAATAGTGGAGGATTTATATGGCTATGGAGACCATCTACAGTTACACTGAACAGGATTTAAAAACCCACACACATTTTAAAGAACATAAATCTCTGGGTTTTAAGGCATGAGCCAACTTTTCTCTAAAAAGAGAAGAAACTTTCCTTCTAAGTAAGTTATTTCACAATGGTGGTGGGGAGAAGCAAAATTTCTGACCACAGAAAAGGGCCTCATCCAACCAATTGTGATCACCTGGTGTTTAACACTGATGCCTCAAGTATGGTACTTGCACACCAGGGTGATTTGTGTCTTATCTCAACCAGACCTACAAAACTTCAAGGGTCCAAATACCTCTTTTGGGACAGTAGTAAAAAAAAAAATGAAGTGATTACAGCAGTAACATGGATCAGTGTTAATATTGCAAACATATAAAAGTTGCCCTCTAAGTGTGAAGCTGAATGTAGACAAATTCAAAACAAAACAAACATTAATTGTAGATGAGCAGGAAAAATAAAAACTTCTGAAAGATGTAGCAAGTCCTCAGTAATTCCATTCTCATTGCTACTAGCTGCTGTTCTTAAACTGAAACCTCAGCTCAATGCAAGTTTTTGGGAATGTCATATTATTAACTGAGACTCTTGTACCCTATGCACACAACCTCCAAGCTATCGGATCTCCAAATACTTGAAGAGGTTGAAATTGTCAATTGCTATCCCTGCTTCTTGCTCCCTCTCACACAATCCCAGAAGAATATAAGTGGGACCAGAGGCAGTGCCTCTGATCAAAGGGAGAGGAGAGAGAGGGTAAGAAAAGGGAGCTACATACCCAGCTGACATTTTGTTATGCTGTGCAATGGGTAGATGCAAATCCAAAGAGAACGGTGGAGATGCCGAAAGGAAAGAGAGAGACTCCATGGGGTCTCTTGGGTAAATCCATGCCTGAGTTTCACCACAGCAATTGTAGGGAGAACATGGCCTAATTCTTTCCACAGTCAATTTGTGAGCAGGTGTGCTAAAGTGAGAGATTTCTGCTGCACGACACCAGTGACACAATCATAAAGAATAAAAAAAAAGTAGAGATGAAAAATCAATAATAGCTGGACATTCATTTAAACAAATGCATCATCCCATAAACAGTGCAGCAGCTTTCAAATGTAAACAAGAAAAGGTGAACTTTGTTCACATTATGTCTCCAGCTGTTTTGTGTTTCAAGACTGTGCACCACAGCTGGCCTGATGAGCTCTGAATCCTGGGAAAACAGAGAAATATTTAACCTAACTTAAACAGAAAGAAGCAAGCCTCAATGGTGAGAGATAACAGGTGGGAGTTGTGCTCTGCTGCTGTGCCTGGAGGGTAAAATCTGGCATGCAGAGGTAGCTTCAGAACAATAGTCGTCACAGCTGCTGTTTGCTGTTCTCCTGAAGTCCTTCCCTATTTATTCAGCATCACTGACAGCACCCTAGCAACATTAGTTTAAGTCACCGTCAATTGTTATAAAATTAGCTTATGGTCCTAAAGCCAGGGCAAAATGTGGGGGACATTATCTGCACATCTGTGCTTCTCCATGTCTGTGTAGAGAATACATGGTGAAAATGTGAATTCAAGCCTCTCTCCCTGCTAAAATACTGAATAATTGCACTGAAACATGTTTTTTTTTTTCACTCCCCAAACATAAAAAACATTCGCAGAATGAAAAAAAACAAAAAAGCTCAGGAGCAGTCCTGATCCATATTTGCAGAACAATGGTGTTAATAATAAATCATTCATTTGTCTTAGCAAAGGGGGAAGTCTGATGTAGACCCCCCTGACTCTTTGTTTTCTTGCTGATTTTTTCTCTCTCTAACTGGCTTTAATATCAGGCTCTCAAGACTGCAGTGGTCCTCTGGGTCCTAAGCCTCTTTCTTAAGCACTAAAGGCAGCCCCAATATCAGCAGATTTACAATGTGTGTTAAAACTGGGTGTTTGGGCCCTCCTTAATGCAGATACAGCAGACCCACCTCCTGTATCATCAGCACACTACACACACCGTGCCAAACCTTAAGCCACAAAGATTCCAAGGTGTTTGCTGTTATGGATTTGCAGCTAACAAATGGAATATGACAACTACTTGAAATGGAAAAACAGGTTTAAACCAGCATAGCTTCAAACTAACACTGACATGTACCCGTCCTTTCCTAATTTTTATCATCACTAAAAAACCCGAATACACAGTCTCTTGACTGAGAAAGAAAATGCAGTAGTCCAAATCCAGCCTCTTTCCAAGCCACTGGCAAAAATCCAAGAGGTTTTTTCTTACAAAAAAACAGAGAACTGGGCAGCAACACATGAACTCTTTTTTGTACACAACGCTCAACAGGATTTAGCATTCTTCCTAGGGTCCTCTCAGGATCACCATTATGGATGCAGATGCCAGTTATTTAGCAACAAAGAGGGATGAACAGGCAAAAAAAATTAGTAAGACAACAGCTTGATTGTCATATTAGAATTGTCTTGTTTGTCATTTCCATTGCTTACCAGATTCAAAGACTCAAATCAGTGCACCTACAAATCACATCATTAGGAGAGGGCTTTCAAAAGCAGATCTGCAGGGGTACTTCTGTACCCTTCTGTTCAGTCTCTAATAGTGATTAGAGACTGCATAAGAGACTGAACCTACATCCTTGACCAGAATTTGGCACAAAATCCCACTTGTGATGATCCTTACAGGGCACAAGTACACAGGCATTTTTCAGCAGAAGGGACCAGATTTTTACAAATACAAGCACTAAGAGAGCAAGGCATAAAACCACCTTCAAATACTTGTCTCAGTACCTTTCAATCAACCCAGAGCAGTGATTAAAGGGAGAGGTAAAAGTACAGCCCAACTCACTTCCAAATGTTCTCAACATAAATAGTATGGAATCTGACTGCCTCTTTTTCTCTGACTGCAGGAGAACAGCCAGGATCTTGCAAAGACAGTCATTACTCCTCCAGTCATATGGGAAAAAAAGAGCAGTGCCTGCTGAACAGGGCACTCCTTAATCTCCTTCATAAAGGTCTTCCCCTCAGAAATGTTGCTCAAGCTGCTGAAAACCCCAGCTGGGACATGAGCTTTACTGGACAAGATATTCATTGTTCAATTTATGGCTTGACTGTACTTGCAGAGATGTATTTCACTTCAGCATCAGATGAGCTGGATGAAGGGAAGTAATGGAGGAGTTCATCAGAGGGTTTCTTTCTTTATTTGATTTGTTGTCTGAACGCCTGATGTTTGTCTAGCTCATTGATGGGTAAACATTTTTGCTTTTCCCTGTGTGTCATCTTTTCATTGGTAGGATTTACAAAATCTAACAGTTGCATTTCTGAAGGAGATACAGAGGCACATGCACACACAAAAAGAAAAAAAGGGAGGAAAGTTTTCTACCTGCTGGGAACCAAAATCAGAGTTGCACTCGCATAGGACTGCTGTAACCCCAACATTATCAACTGGGGCATCTAGTGAAAACAAACACAAAATTAATTTTCATTCAGAGAAATAAATAAAACAAATAAAAAGTACCTATAGCCTGAAATTCCTAGAACAGAAGAAAGCCTATGGCTACGTTCACCATAACAGATCTCAGTGATGAAGGAGAGACAAGTACCAACTCATAGTGCAGTTTGATGTGTATGTGTTTTATTTCACTACTGAGTACCAGGGCTGTCACAAAACCAAGAGAGGGGGCTCTCCCTGGATGATGGATGTCTCCAGTGAGGCTCAGTCACTGTGTCTGAAACAATCAACCTTGTCAACCTACAACACACAGCCAGCACACAATCTCATGTGTTATCATTCATCTTATAATACAGCTACACTTCCATACATGTGCCTGTGAGCATATTTTAAAAGCACAACAGGATTTACCATGGAGATGTAAAGAACTTACCATAAAAAGTTTACTTCTGAGAGTTTCTAAAGTATGTTCAAAGTATCCAGTCCCCTATATAATGTGAAATCAAAGAGTAAAAACCTGCCAGAAAGGATATTAAGACTCTCTTGATTGTGAGGGCTCATAAAATAAATGTGTTGGTTGTTATGGATTAAAGGGTGTACCAAAAAGATGAAGGAGCACCTAGCATCTGGAGTCTATATTGTAGTCCCTAAAATTCCTAATAGGTCTGTGTCAAAAAAAGATATACTGAGATTAATAGGCTAAAATGAAAACGTATCCCTTTAAGATGAACAGAAAAACATTTAGCCAGAAATAACCCATACCCCAGGATTTATGCACTTCCAAAACTCACAAGACTGTCATTCCTCTATGCATTTCTTCAGCTTCTGGCCTTAAGATTTATCTAAGTACGAACAATACCTTAACTTGCATTTAATTGCAAATTCTGGATTACGAGATATTAATAAAAATAAATGTGATGTTTGCTTTCCTTGGCACTCATGACCTCTGCAAGAACTGGCTGTCTCATTGTTTAAATGTAAAATCTCTATGCTTTCCCTAGAAAATCTCAAAAGAGACCACAATTAGTAATTCAGTAGATTAATCTTTCCAAATTGACTTAAAGCCTCCTTAAAGGTTTCATTATACCTTTTAAAAGCACCAAGGTATAAGTAGAAATTAGCACCTGTGACAAAAAAACAAAGCTTGCATCTCCTTGTGCTCCTACTACTGTTGAAGGAAAATGAGATATTCTGTGTTTTGTGATTGGCAGCATCACCAAACACAGTTTCATAGCTGTTGCCCTTCACCAGTAAATAAGTTCTTTGTGTATCCAGTTATTTCACTTTATCACTACTGGAGGCCTGCATTTCAGCCTGTTCATACAACTCATAGGATAGCAGGATCCATAAGGGACACATTAAAAAATCTGTACATACCTTGGACCATATCTGTAAAAAAGGGCCTTTTCAAACATAAGGCAGAAATCATTATCTCCCTATTCCTTTCACGTGTTTTTTTCCATATACATTAGGAGTAAGAGAGTCTTGTCCCATGCTTGGTGCTACCCAACAGCAAAGCCCAAAAGAAAATAAAGTCCTCCCAAGACAGAATAAACCCGCCCTTCCCAAAAAAGTTCCACATACCAAAGACTAGGGCAGCAGCCTTCCAGAAGGATACCAGGGAAATTGCACCTTCCTTGTAACACAGAGAGGCACAAAACAGCAGATGAGCAAAGTTGAGGCATACCTGGCTCCTGAGGGAGCTAGAGGGGCTTTGGGCAAGGGAAAAGGAGGTGGATGCAAAGAACTGTGAGAGATACACAGCTGCCTTCTCTTAACACCTTCAGGCTGGAGCTAACCAGGGAGTTCATTAGAAGAGGAACAACTCCTGCTGAATTCTGAATGCCAGCTCCACTTTTTATGAGGTTTTTGCTTCTTTTTCAAGCATTTTTTGCTTGATAAAATAATTATTTCTTTTCTTTCCTAAATATGGTGCCTCATAGCAATTTCTTTAAGTACTGTGAAGGATCATGTTTCTGGTCAAGAGTTATGGTGCAGCAAATTTTATTTTTATTTTTAATAATTATATATTGTATTTAACTACTGGATTGTAATTCCCTTTTCTTAGTTTGTCATCAAAATTCATTAGGAACCATAAAGTGTAAGAGCATTTCTGTGTTTCCATCTACTGTAAAGACAGTATCTGCCAGAAACTGTATGTAATGATTGTAGTGCTGTTTAAACCATTAACAAAATGACTTCTTTCTACTTTCAAAATAGCTTAAAGGCAACTATGAGTGCAATTAATTGGTCCCCTATGATACCGGTACACACAGATTGATAAACTCCACAAGGATAATTTCAGCAGGAATGAATGGCTCAGAATTTCAAGTGCTTAGCATCTTTTTATATTTTCTCACACAGAACTTTTACTTTTGAAAATCATATTTCTCCTCTTTCTCTCAGAAGCTCTTTCTCTGTTCCATCTTCCTGCAACACAACTTTTGCACAATAACTGCTTAGTGCCAAAGATGGGTTTAATCACTGTACAAGATGCTAGAAACTTGTTTCTATTTATTTTCAAATCCATCCCAAATGTGCCAATAAGACACAGAAACAGTACATCTGGAGTACGTGTTGCAAAGACCATCCCATATCTGTGTAGCTTGTTCATTTAACCCCAACTTGACAAGTTTACTACAATTATTTTCAGAGGGAAGAAAGTGGGGGGAAAATCTTGGCATCATTAAAGTCTCTTATACAGCAGTGGCATACTCTGGTAAAGTGCCTGCATTACTGTGGTGGATCTGGAATTTCTTTAGAGAGAAGAAAAACTGAATTTAGAACAACACATTGCCCTCCATGTAGAACTTGTGGGGGAGTTACAAAGTCAAGTACACAAGTATTATTAAAACGCTTTTCCTCTTGGATGTGTCTCCCATTTATTAATTCGCCTTTATGTCTTTTTCACAGTTCATCCCCTTCTGTTCTCACCAGGCACTTTGCTCCTTGTGAATGTCTTATGTCTAAGGGTGTCTGAGTCATGAGACTTGGAGACCCCAGATTCTCAAGAGCATATGAAGCTTGATAAAAATATTCACGCCTCTCTTTTGTTTGTAAAAGATACAGCTAATTTCCCCATTTAAAATAAATAAATAAAACAATCCACTCAAACAGCACCCCAGGAAACAAAGTCAAACACACTTGAAAATAAACATTTTGGAAAGTCCTAAGAAATTCTATGATTTCTCCATTTCTGAGAACAACTCAGGATATCTGCAGACCCTGAAAATCAGAGGATGGAATTAAATGTCTAACCAAGTCACCCACAGAATGCTTAATTTATTAACAGCTCCCTTGAAATTTCTGAAATAAGGTGACATATCATATCAGGCTTTAACACTGATAATGAAAACAAGGCTGCCATTTTGTATTTGGACTGATCAAGAAGGGGCCTGCATTATATATACAGCTGCTTATACCCGCTATAAAGGATAATTTTGCTGTATTAAGTCCATAAATTTGATAGAGCAAGCAAGGCTTCCACTGCATAATAGCTTAATTTTTCATTCTAATAATAACTGGCTGCCAGTTGAAATGAATGGGAGCAAAAACAAACATTTCTGTTCCATGACATGATCCATGACAGATGAACAGTTTAGGAGGCCCTAGGGCAGGGTATTCCAAGACTCTCTTCCCTTCACCCAACAGCGGTAAAAGCATTAACACAAAGAAAAAAGGCTGAACTGTAAAGGAACTCCTCGGAAAATGACCCAGCTATCCTCTACTTAATCCACAATTGGCAACACGCCTGATTTAAGACTATGCTAAGCATCCAGGATTTTCTAAAGTGCTTGCAGACGGTGTGTACAGTATAACATAAGCCTCTAAACTACGGAGTATGAAACATCCCTCTCTCAATCACACACAAAGGTTTAGTGGAGCTTTCTGCTTTGAATTCTACTTTATTTATGTTGAGAAACACCCCTTCCCTTAGACTACACAGAGAAGATTAATAACTTGATTATTACTGTGTATTATTAGTATCAATTTCATGTAATGCAACATGAAAACATGTATTCCCTTTTAAAGAAATAACAAAGGCCACATGCTTGAAGCTTGACAAATTTTAGTAAAAATGGGGCTGCATATTTTAGTGCCAACAAGTTACTCAGGCTTTATGTGAGTATTGATTTATCTGCTAAATGAAAATGAATAGCCACCATATCTACTGCATTGTTTTGCTGCCTCTGCAAGATACAGCACCTTTTTAAACAAACCTTAAGTAGTTTTAAAAGGTGAGTTGACAATGCTATCTTTGAGTGTGAAAAATCCACTTTGCAGGCCAGATATTTGTATTGGTTTTGAACAAATGCCATCGGGGTAGAACTGGGGTTTACACCCATTTAGGATAGATTTTTAGAGTTGGGTGTTGGTTTATTGAAATGAAAATATGAATAATTTTTCTGAGAAAAGTTCAAGAGCAAGAATTAATGCATAAACCAAGAAACTTTTGTCTGAGTTAGGATCAGATTCATGACAGTGATGGACTATCCTCACTAGATTTTTAGCATTTGAGGCCTGTCAAGGGCTCATTCCTTTGTATACTGCTAGCCTGGAATATTTCCTAATGACTTCGGGTAAAGTGGCCATTGTAGGCCAATAATTATTGTAGTGTCTGAGAGGCTATCTAATTTGATAGAAATTAAAACAACATACCATCATACCCTGGGAGCTTAGGAAAAGATGGTAAGAGAACTAGAAAACACTCTGTGAAAGATGTACTTGAGATCAAAAACTGAACACAATGAATGAAAACAGAATGATGAAAAGCACCATGGCCTTCTGAAATTTCCCAAACATAAGCTGTTGCAACATAGACCAGAAAGGGCAATCCATGACTACCTAAAGCTAATCTCCAGTTGCTACTATCGTCTAGGAGCATCTGCCAAAGGATCCCGAATCCCAGCCCTCTGTATCAGGTTTCCTGCTTGCATCCAAACCCAAGAGGAAGAAGAAAAGCTAACTACAGCCTGAATACGAGACAGTCGGCCTGGATGAGCCCAACATGGCACATGTAGATAGGTCTTAAACTTACAAACCCTCTGCTCTTACTGAGATCCTTAGATTCGGCTTTGTCACAAGTACTGGGAGGAACAACCTCTTTTCTAAACAGGAACTAGTGGAAGAGTATTGCTGAACAGAGTTAAAAGTTGGTGGATGCTGTTAGGATACGTGTGGAAGCACAGAACTGAATGGAAACACAAAGTGGGAAACAAAAACAAAGGTGGTCAGAAATCTGAGATTGCTGATGCTCGGGAAAACTAGGGCATGCTTCAGTCCTCTCTGGAAGAAAAGGATTATTACTTCCACAGAATGTTGGGAAAGCATGGAGGTAGTTAATGTGATAAAAGCTTGGGCCCAGATTTCCATGGTGAGAATACAAAATATCTTCTTGATGGGAAAATGCAAAACAAAGAGTATTTTATAAGAAGGCCTTCTCTTTCCATGGTTACAAACACTCAGTGGTTGAGTGGTTTACCACTAAAAGTAGAGTCACTTTAGAGCACACCTTAAAGGAGCTAAGGCAACAGAAGTGAAACATGGCTTCACAAAGAAAAACCCTCTTTCACATCTTGTCAGCTGTCCATTGTTAAATAGATGGTTAGAAGAAGCTTATCCCAGTTTAGTGCCATGAAGTTAAAATGCCCACAACTGCTAAGTCAATTTTAGCAGTCAGTCTCTTCATCCCAAGGTATGGGACGCTGTGTAAAGGTAGAATGTCTTTCTAGTAAAGGTTGATGTGAGGTGTTTATGCCAACAGCCACAGCAAGGACTCCTATGGAAACATGGACATAACATGGCATGACTTTTATTGTTGAAGTCAGGTTTTTACCTAATGAATTTCTGACCCACAGTAAAATTCCCTCAATGTGAGGAAAATACATGGCAGAGAATCTTTCTTCTGCTACTGGACTTTTGAGTACAATGTGCCAGCTCTTTTTTCTTGTCTTTTTTTTCCCCTGTAACTAGAATCAGAGATTTCTGCTTACCATGTCAAATTTGGATTAATACATAACCCCAAAAGCAAAATTCTATTCAAAGGATGATTTCATGTTCAAAGGAAAGGCATGCATTCAAACATCTCTCTCAAAAAATTTTTTTGATTCCTCTAAAATGGACAAACATGTTTGTTTCTGCATGAAGAGCCAAGTAAGAAGTACTGGCCTCTTCACAAAGTCAGTCCTTGGATTGTTTTGTTGGGGCATTTTTTCTGGTTTTGGGGTTTTTTTTATCCCCCTCTACCTGCACAATTTATGTGAAGACTTTAATCTATCATCTGTTCAAAAAAAAAGAAAACAACCCAACTTGGATACTAATACCACACATTCCCACTGGATATATTATGGAGGTCTGGGGCAACTTATTAATGGAGAAATTCCACTAACCTTGGAATGGTCATCCAGTCACTGTCTTGCAAAATGGAAGTATTTAATTTCATGCATATGTGCATGAATGCTGAAGTAATATTCACATGCTGCCAGGCAGTTTCATATACCAGCATTTTTCTTTCTGCATACATACCAGTGTCAGGTAGCAAATGTTGTGAAGCCAAATTACACATTGCCTACATTCATACACATGTATGCACATGCATGTGTGTTTTTCCCCAAGCCAGTCAGTCCTCCTGTTTTTCATCTTTCTGCTGGAGGAAAACAAAATATGCACAGGTGTGGAAATCCCTTTGAAAACAATAATTGTAATAAATAAAGCATAATCTCAAGGCTTTTTCCAGATCCCACCAGCTTTGGCAACCCTTCTTATCACTAGCACACTAATGCTAAAAAAGCTGACTCCTTGATGGTGCTGGTCATTCCTTCACTGCTTTATCATCCTACTTCTAACCACACAGTGGTAGTAAATGTGGGGTGTTCTCTGGTTCCCTTTAGGAACCTAATTACCCCTCCTTTCTCTCTTTCTTGAATTAAAAATGTTTAAATTAGTTCAATATGTCTCAAACATCTTCAGCACACTACTGTCCGTCTGACTCACTTCCAAATTGAAGTGCATATATAAAAAAAAATTGAATCAGTTCAATGATTTTAAATCACTCTTCAATGTGCAAAGTAATTTAAAGTTACTGGAGTGCTTCCAATTTTTATTAGTCCTTGAATTTGGAAATGATCGAGGCTGTTCTGGGCATGTGCAATACACTGTGACTTAAAATTATTATGTCCATACTTAGTTTAAAAAAAAAAAAAACAACTCAGATTTCACTTAACAGCAGAAAACAGTGAGGAGTAGCATGGTCTAATTTTTAAAAACAAAATAGGGGGGGTGCATCATGCCAAAAGGCATCAATCTTGAAAAACTCTTGCAATTTTTAAATAAACTGAGTAACACCATAAAATGCTTGAACTGTTCTATATGCAGAATGGACTCCCATTTTAATTGCTACAGCACTTTCGCATTTAATTACTTTCAATGTATCTAATTGCTCTAAATTTAGCAGTTTCCCCAAAATCAATATAAGGACAGAATCAAAAAGGGCTGACTTTCTCCTTAAATCTTTTGAATGCTTACTGAGGTGATTAATCTTTATGCACAAGACTAGCTCTTATTGAACTTAATATGCTTCCTCACCTGTTTGAGTAGGCTCAGTAAATGAATGCTACTCCCTTACCCACATGAGTAGATTTACTGGAGTTCTAGAGAAAATAAAAGGACTGCTTACAGGAAAAAGTATTAATAATGCCAGAGATGTAATACTTGAAAGAACTAACCAGACCACTGCTTCTCAACAGTCCATTATAATATAGCTGTTGCACTCAGCCTCTGGTTTTTGGAGATATAACAGTTGAAGTATTTCTTTAAACTGAAGGCCTTCTTATTCTCCACCACCATAATTATAGAATGAGGAATAAAAAAAAAAAAAAAAAAAAAAAGAACAAAAAAGCCAAAAAAACCCCTACAACAAGTCTTTATGACCTCTTCATATCAAATAAATTTATTTGACTGCTGTAAAGGCAGTCTCTTAAGACTGGGTATTTTAATACATCTGAGGAAACCTGGATTCTTCATCTATGAAGCTTCCCAAAAGCTAAATCATGGACATGTGAAATAAGACTTCCACCTCCAACCCCTTTTCCATAATGTTCACAAATAACCCCACAAGCCTTCATATGTTCTTCATAAATATTATGGTGCATAACATGGTGTCCAAGTCTGTGGGGAAGAGCATTGGCTTTGTGGGAAAGGGGGTTTGATTCCAAATAGGACTATTTGCTACAAAACTGCAGTGTAGAGAGATGAAGAGGTTTAAGATCAATTACCTGAAACCAGGTGCTGAGCAGATGGGAAAAATGATGCATCTGGAATTTACTCTTCTTGCACATCTCACCTGACTCTCAGTGTCTCAATGGCAGCTGCTGCAGAGTACACAAAAAACTAAAGCCACTGGATTTGGTGTCTTGGTCTCCTGTGTTGCCCCATTCCTCAGCTGCCATTACAGAGTGAAGAGAAACTACTCCTCAACCATTCTGTTTTTCTCACTGTAACTATACACTTTGAAAAAAAAAAAAACAATTAAGGAGCTGGACTTCAGCCTTGCAAAGGCATCTCTTGGCTGTGCCCGAGTGCATGTTGAAATTCACTTCCCAGTAGCTGCAGACATGCAGCTATGGGAGGGAAAAAAAGACCACACCATGACCTTATTTCTCATTGGGCTCCTGGGATCCTTCTCTCCCAACTAAACATCTGCCTAAGAGCTGGCCAGAAGGTAGCTCAGAAGCTGCTTTTAAGAGTAAACAACTCACTGTCAAAGCTCTTAGCATCAGCACTCTGTAGAGGAAACAGAGGATTTACTGTGTCATATGAGTTTAATATTTGATACATCCATCCACATATACCTGACTATATCCTGCCCTTGTAATGGGGATGGACTCAATGATCTAATAGATCTTTTCCATTTCTAGCTTCTATTATCCTATTATTAAAAGTAATGAGCGTCTAATCTAACAACTGAAATAATCAATAAGAAACTGAGTTTGTTTTTCAAAATTACTTTAATTTAAAAAATACAGCATGTCCATTCCCTGCTTCCTGCTTTTGACTGTGATAATAAAACTTTCCGAATGGCTAATATAGTTTAGCTAAACAAATTAGCCAACTGCCCCATTTAGGGGGAAGAGAAAGTTTCCATTAGCCATTCAGATGTTCTTTGCCTGGTCAGCTAACAATTTTTGCAAACCAGACATCAGAAGATATATGATTTTAAGCTCACTATAAAGCTGGGATACAGTGCTCTACTATAAACTCACAAATAGTGCAAAGGTGGGGGGAAATTTGCTTTGAAAATTTGATGGAAAATAAGCTTGTCAGTGTCTTGGTCCAGATGCTGGAATGATTTTCAAAGTATACAAGTTTAATAGTTCTACCTTATGCTTTTTGTTTCATTTTGGACAAATCACTTTACCTGTCTCCCAGGAAGCAAGGCTAAGAAACCTCCCTTCATACTATTCACTTTATTGCACTAAGGTAGATTGTAAGCTCTTTCAAGAAGCTCTATCCAAAACTCCTACATGTCTTTAGAGTGCCAAGCCCAGACGTTTCATGACATTAGCAGGTATTATTAGGGATATTACAGTATTAAAAGAAATATAATTTTATATAATAGCATGATATACTGCAGATTCTTAATAATATAATTAAACTAATTACCAAGTGCCACAGAAAATATAACAACCTGGACAATCATTTTAGATTAGATGCCTCAACTCTATATTAGCAAGGTGTTTGCTGTGAAAAGAGCATATCAAGGGATTACTGCAGTTGGTGCTGAAGAAAAGTGCATCTATAGAATATGCACTTTTCAGGGGTTATTTGAAACAGATTTTATCTGATTCCTTGGGCAAAATATCTCTACAATGTCATTATTTTGGACAGTTGTTTCCTACAGGACACTGGTACATGGCTGGGAAGTACCTGAAGCTCAAATACTGGTTCATTTTCCTCCAGAAGGAATCTAATTTTCCCCCACATCACCAAAATCCCCATGAACTGCATCAATGTGACAAAAGTGAAGAAAATCAGATCGTTTGCTTCTGCTCTAGGCCAAAGCTCAAATTCAAAGACAGCTTCTGAAGGGAAAGTATGTGGATATATATCTGATGCTGTAACAGCTCTTTGTGCCCTTGTTACCATGCTACCAATAATTCTCTGAGCTTCATAGACTAGGAACAAGTTGCTTGACATGCCACCCTGAGTGATAGTCACTGAAAAGTCCTCTGATGAGGGAAGGGAAAAAGGAACACATAAGAAATACCTTCTAGAGCAAGACACTTGAGATGTTTCAGTCATTGGTCCATCCCTTCCACGCCCCCCCGTTATCAATACTAATGCAGGCCCTTCTCTGAGCAATGGATGATGGTCACAGTAGCAGTATTGACTCTCCCAAATTTTTTTTACTCTTATTTCATCATGGTAGTATAATGTCACAACTTCATACAGTTGCAAATTGTTATTATCCTCCTTTTTTTTTTTTAATAATCTTCCTAGTAATATCTCACTGTTCTCATTAAAGTCTTCTGTACATGCATATCTTTGTTTAGACGTTGGAAGAGCAGAGAATCCTCTCCTAAGATATTTTGCTTGATGCTGAGATTGCATTTCCTCTCCACCAAATCTAACTACAACACAATGGCTGCAAGAAGAATATATCTGAGCACGACATATAGGCAAGTAATACTTGTAAAGTAAATACAATTAAAATGAAAGTAATACTACTGAGAAGACTTCTAAAGAAACCAGCCAAACCAGTAGCCCTCTGGCATGACAACTGATGTCCCAGAAAGTCTTAGAGACTGGAAGAAGCCTTCACTAACCACGGCCAGCTCGGTAACAGAAGACAGACAACATACACAAATTACATTAATCTTGCCAGAATTTTTTATTAAGGGTTTGAGGAAATTATTAATCCATGTTCCCATTTACAGATAATGAAATTGAAAGTCTTTTATTGATACATATAAAACTTTCTAGTTTTCTATGACATTTCACTGTTTTAAAAATGTATAGCTTACAGAACTTTTTTTCTCACCTGGATTATTCCAGAAAATATGTCTATTTCTAAACAATTATAAATAAATTGCCTTGCTGAAAAACTTAGGGAAAGGGAGACAACTTCACACAGGTGTTTTTTAAGTCAGAGACTATTTAGCGGCTCAGCCTTGCTCCTTCCATAAATGTAGAACTCATAGGTTTATTGGAGAAAGACCTAAAATGAACAAAGACCACTGAAACAATGAAGAAAGATGGAACTGTTTGTTTCTTGACTCGTTGCTTTGCAAACCCAAAAAGAAATGTAAAAATGTTGACAGCTGCAGAACTTCCAGGAATACTCTTAATTAAGACATAGAGTACCAAGAAGGGTTAATATTGTTTGAAAGTAAAAGCTCTCATTCTAATAACAAGACCTCTCTCTGTGCACTGCTGGGTCAGCATGGTAATTAAGAAAATTGCCTTTAGTGCAGTTGTTTGGTAATGCTATTATAATCTTTTTTCATCTTTTAACAAGAGTAAACTACTTGAAGATGTCCCCATTTACTCTTCTTGCTTTGAGTAACCCATGAACCCATCAAGTCCACACTATGCTAGCATTTAATGGCCTAAACGAGTTACTTTATCATCTGGCTCACCCTGAAGTCTTTTACATATTTTTCTTGACCTTTAACCTTCTGACTATTATTTTGACAGCTATCATTAATGCTGTATCCTGGGCAACCACACATTGACTAAGATGGATGGCAAAATGACTAAGGAGCTGAAAGTAACACACACCTATTTTCATCTTGCTCTTGATTAAATTGAAACCATACAAAGCCAAGTCATACGATGGGTCCCATGGAAGCAGTAGAGAATATGAGCCACAGGTTTAGTAAGTAAAGCTGAACAGAGACAACAACAGAGGCAGAAAAGTGGCCTTATTGTAAAACAAATAAGATAGATAAATTGGACTCCTAGAAATCTATAAATCTTTCAAATTATGACTACTCATCTATGAACTTAGATGAATCAATAGGTGGTTAGAATGCAAATACTTTATACTAGTCAGTTAAAACATAGATTCAGCAGTTAATTTTACTCAAAAACCCCCTCAGTCCACAACACAAAAAACCCCAATGCTTATGTGGAAATGACACAGTTAATTGGACAGAAGGTTTGATACAACTTACTACTTTTATAATAAGCTACCCCACTTCAAAGGCGAGCATGGCCCCTTCTGATCACTTGCATGGAACACCACGGACTCTGGTCCTGCACAATTGTAAGGTCACAACAAATCATGCACCTTGAACAATTAAACTATTCCCCTTGGAAAAGCTGGATGATTTCATTTAAGAAAATGGAATCTAGATAAAAGGGGCAGAAGGAGTTCCAAATAGTTCCATGTCCTTAAAATGAGATTAAAAAATGGAAGGAGATGTTAGTGTCAGATAAGATCGTATGCAAAGAGTCATTCTAACTGCATTTCAGACAGTTGGTGTAATCAGGCAGTAGGTTAATGGAAGGGAAGCAACTATATTGCCAAGGAACAGAAAAAAAAGGGTGATTTAAGAGTCCACTAAAGTATTATCCAGAGACTAGTTTCAAAAAAACCAAGCTAAACCATCAGGAAAAAGCTAGGAATAACATGAGAAGGAAAGGCAACCAGAACAATGTCACAAAGAAAATTTTCAGCCTCTTTGTCTTGTTAAATGACTGACCCTTACTGATCGAAAACTGAAATACTACAGCTCACTGATAGACCTGACACTTGACCCCTCTTACTAATTAGGGATGGAATCTGGAAACTACAGCACTTATTTGCTTTCAGCAGCATTCTTTAGGGCCATAACAATTTTTGTGATTGCTTTATGAGCAGAATTTTTACTATGCAGGGACCAGATGAAAATAAAGCTAGCAAAATGACTACAGGCACCTCTTGGGTAGAGGAAAGCTAAACTTCAGATGACCTTGGTCTCACTCTGGTTTGCACATGCCTGGTGTTTTCAAAACAGATGTTCTTCAAAAGCATGTTCCCTGGGAAGAGATTCAGATCTGATCCTCAAAAGTTGTGCATTCCCCACAAGGCCCTAAACAGGCCCGAAAAAGGGGAATGTGTAGGATCAGCCCTTGAGTATTGGAGACAAACTCTTAATGTTGAACCAATTCTGTGATTCTGGGCTCAAGACCACCAAGCTGCCCTATCTGGATCTCTCTAGCCTCAATAAAACTCTCGCTTTATAGAATTAGAAAATGCCCCACTACACACTTATATTTTATGTCTGGCATTTTTAGTTGCAAATATTTCCAATTAAAACAATGCTTCTGGGGGTGCGAGTGCAATTCAAGGCTCCAAATCAGCTTTCACATTACAATAAAGCAATAATAATAAAACACTTCCAGAACAAATACTATCGCATGCACTCAGCCTCACACTGGCAAAAGCCTTTTAGAAGACCTTAATGATGCATTAATTAGTCCTGAATGATGATATTACTAATATACAATGGCTCACTAGCTGAGAAACTCACATTAACAAAGCATGTGTACTCTGTGCTTCCTTCACACATCACACAGCACGGTCAAACTCACAGTCACTTGCATTATTTCACTCTTTATCTCAGGTAAGCCAGCAGGATAAAAGATAATCAAAACAAGAAGCCTCATACTGCACATTTTTACTCATCCAAATACAAACTTTCTTGAATGTAACTTCATGTGCAATGCAATAAAACAGCTTGTGAGCTTGATAACTTGCAGTAGTTTTAAGGAATAATTGATTTCAGGAAGATGACTGTAAATTAAGACCATCCTCCAGGTCTAGAGTCCCACCTAGACCTTAAAAATTTCCCTTTAAAACAAGTTTTGCTCTATCAAACTTGGGTGAGATCACAGCAACTCTACTTCAGTGCCTCAAACCACAGCCCATGCACTGCACCATCCAGGTGTCAAACAGGTGTGCATGGGACCATTTTATTGCAGGGTTCAATGATCAGAAAAATCTAAAAGGGAAATGGGGACGTGTTGCCCCAGGAATTATGTATAGCTTTTTTCATGACAGAAGTGTGATGTATGGACTAGATTCAAAGAAAGGGAAAAAATATATTTTATATTTAACAATAGCCCTGTATTCAAAAATAAATCAGTCCAGCTACAAAGACTAGTGGATTTTTTACTGGTGACAAACACCCTTTTCCTAAAGCACATTTACAAAAGCCAAACACAGCCAAAAAACATGGTGGTGTGTTTTTGTATATTGCTGTGGATTAAATTTGGCAACTCCTAATTACTTACAATATACTCAAGTCACATTGCACAATAAAAAATAAAATAGGTTGCTCCCTTTTTCCCCCTCAGTTCTTTCCTGGACATTTCTTTCCTTTGTCTAATAATAATGCAGGTTTATATTAAAAAAAGGGAGAACTTTAGGAAGTCCAGGAGATATAGTCATCCATTACAACTAGAAACTCTGATAATTCTGCTAATACTATTCATGATATTGAATAACTGTAAAAGCTTTATTACAGCTTGCATATCATTGCAAAAGAGTGAAGACCTAACGCAGTCAGGTTTCAGAAGCTGCTGTGTGCATTAATCAATGGGCTGCTCTATCCTTATCTATGATTCTTCATTAAAATCATTGTCTTATCTGATAAGCAACAGTTGTTTGCTAAAAGATAATGGTTTTTACAGCCACCACATCTTTATGTGCCTATACCGTCCAAATTAAGTTCTACTTTTACTTCATTGCATAGAATTTTCTTTCTATTTTTGCAGTGTCTTGATAAAAATGAAACACCAAGCCTGTCCTTTAATCAGCAACTCCTTATTTACCAGAGGTGGCAAACCATGCAGGAAAATGGGATATTCCAAGGTCTTTTAAATGTGTAGCACCCAAGTGGCAGTGCAAGTAGCAGTAGTAAGGCAAGACAAGTAATTCCAACACCTGATGGTGAGCAGCATTTTTGATAAAAGTGCAGCACTGGCTGTAGGAATGGGCTAATTCATACCACTAAATGAGAAATGCCCAGGGAGTGTAAACAGACTAAAGGTTTGAGCTGATGCTTCCCAGGTTAATAAATCAACACTAAAAAAGTCACATACTATGACTTGGTGGGTCTCAATATTTTTCACTTTAATTTTTGGGGTACATTTTTGCCCTGGTTGATGAGCATAACTGGTTGTTTTACTGGTTACTCCACATACGTCAAACTCAACAAATCCTGGCCTGTTAGAAGTACCAAATGGCCTGGTTTGCACTGAATTTGTCCTTTTGGGCATAATGTATTAGATAAAGTAATTGTGGGTATTTTACTTGTAAGCAGTGGGCCATTATATCTAATAAGAGAAACTAATACAGTCAGTATGGATATTTGTACAGTATCATTGCACATAATATTCAGTCATTGTGGTTTGGGAAAAGAGGAAAGAATTTAGTTAAAATTTGTAAAACTTGGATAACTCCATGAATGTGTTCAAAGTGGAAAGATACTAAATTATGTGGAAAGATACTAAATTATGACTTTTTAAAAAATACCTAGACTAATAGTAAATCCTATTGCAGAAACACCTGCACTCCCCAACCAAATAATACTCAAACAAAAAGCCAGCTATAATCAACCAATGACAAATAGAAACACTCTTAATTTATTATTCTAATTAATTCACTCCCTGTATTTATTAAACTAATTGCATTGGTTTCTCAAGGGGAATTACATTCCCTACATTCTTCCTTAACACATATTCTAGGCAGAATCTTCAATATTTTATTGCCATGATTGAAAAAATATTTTTGGTATATTTCTACTGTATAATAAACTGTCATCATAAACAAGGTGCTGTGATTTTTAAGTCATAAAAACACAGCAGGTAAACGAAAGGGGATGTGATAACTCTGATAATAAAGTCTGCACTGCTGCCCCAAAAGTCCAGGGTAATGGCAGCTCTTGCCAGATTTTACAAGAAAATTTCATACTAGATCAGGACATCATGAAATGCATTATAGGAAAAGAAAGTAAAATGCCTAATGTAGGTAAGACTTTAACAAAGCATTTTGGAAATAAAGGAGGCCTCAAAAACAAATGTAATTCAGTAAATAAAACACCAATGTCAATGACACAGTAACAGAATAAATTGAGCACTGTTTGCTCTAAACAGCAAGACATGCTCTGTAGTGGAGAGAGAGTGAAAGACAGAGAAGAAAATGGACAACATTTTTTGGTACGGGATTTCTAAAATTATTTGATTCAACTGTCTGTTAAAAAGCAGCTAAACACACCACTTATAGTCATCATATTGTTATGGATATGATTTTATCTGCACTTCCACTGTAAATGTGAAGTGAGTCACAGTAAACCAGAGGATATAACATAAGGTTTCTAGTGAATGTTCAGTCTTGTGTCTATCTGCTACACATGAGTAAATTTCACATTCAAATAACCCATGATTTCAGTTATTCTTTGTTTTAAATGAGCAAGGTTTTAACAGCTTTCATGTATAAAGTACATGAATTCAAAGTTGGTTGAAAAAGAAAAAATGTCAGCATTGGTACAAACTTGCATCAAATTTTACCTGAGGAGACGTAAGGGAAAGCTGAAGGGAAAAAGGTACCTTTTAAAATCTTGCACAGAAGGGGTATAGTGAGCTAAACCCTTTGTGGCAGAGAGAAAATAACATCCCCAGCACTGCAACCAATGGGAATGTGGAAAGAAGGGAGTTCGGGACCTTCAGTGCAGAAAATTAAATGTCTGTATGATACCTTTCTGGGTGAAGCTCCAGCAATTTAATCCCTTAATACTCTAACATTTTTTCCTAAATCTGAACAAGGTAGGTTCCCTTCAGCTCTGGGACTGAGGAATGATCAACCCCCAAATTTCCCATGTAGCTGTAGCTTGATTCCCCCAGGAACAATGACTGATGTCACAGCAAGAGATGAGGATGGATAGAGAAAAAAAATGTAAGCAGATGGCTGCTAAACTAAACTAAAATGCAAACAGGATGAAATTAAACAAGGAAGGTAGAGGGTGAGGAAGAGTCCTAACAAGGAAACGTATTACAACAGGGGAATTGCAAGCTAGACAGATGATGATATTCTCCTTGACTGCTTTATTTATAACTGGACAAAGAATCGTGAAAGTACCAGAAGGGACAGACAGGAGGACCTATTCTGCTGTTACAGAGATTCAGAATATCTGTCTGAATTCAGGTGAATCAGGTCATGAAAAAAGTTACACAGATTCTCTTTGCAGAGGAATATAGTGCTCTGCAGGTAATATTTCATGTACTGAATATTATTTTAAAATATATTTGTATCAGCTTGTTCTTCAAATACAGTTTCTCTTACACAATAAGTGACTAAATAAATGAATATATATATATAAATAAATAAAATTTTTTAAGTTTGCATAGCAGTCTTCTGCTAGGCATTCACTTCTAGTGGGACCTCTGACTGAAGCCAATACCTTGTGCATATTCCTGTGTTAGGTGCAAAACTTCTGAAAATAAAGTACCAAAAGTTGCACATTATAATTCATTAATTACAATAATTTTTCTTATACACCTAGAGGCTCCAAATAACATTGCAAACACAAACATCTAAAATATAAGAAGTTGTTAGCAATTACCAGCACAGTAGATAATTTTGAACATCCCCAAGTACACCAGAGCTTATAATTAGAGCATTTCTGTTTATCAGACCTCCACCACAGTTGACTCCCTTCATGGCAGAAATCATTGCACCCCCACAATTCCCCTACACAATGTACAAGCAGCCTGGTTTGTCCCATGTTGATCAACATTGGTGCCACCTCCTTCCAGACAATCCATCTAATCTCTCATTTACCCCGGTGTAAAGGTGTGAAGAATCACATAGGCGGTTTTTTCCCCATTGCTGAAAGGGTGACGGCAAGAATTAAGCAGACTCCAAGGAGTTCTTCTATGCTCTTTACTCTCAGTTTTAACCATACAAACATGTATGGCTAGAACATCATCGGGGAAGAAATATGAGATAAACTAGGAGGAACATTGATCTTGAACTGTGCTGGAGGCATCCCTTTCAATTACTCTTCTTTTTCATCTTCTTCCTTGTCATCCACATCTTTCTTGGTAACAAAACCTCTTCCAATTGGAAATCCTTCTCTGGTCACAATGTCTCCTTATGAAAAAGGAAAGAGAGAAAAGAGCTGCTGCTCTGAGTGTTTTTGTACAGGGCAATTGAGGACTGCTTTCCTCTTCTTGACTAATGCTCATATAACACAGAGAGGAAATACATGGAAAAATATTGCTATAGTCAATAACAAAAAAAAAAACCCTATCATTTTGCTGATGGATGCTTCCTCCATACGGTGCCATCTGGCACTTTTGGTGTTTGGAACAACTAGCTGACTGCACTTGCCTGTCTTACTTTTGGTAGTGTTTTGACAAACCTTAATTTTTATTTAATGATGGTTATTTTTCTTCTCTGCCTGTCACTTGGGAACTGTTGGTATTTTGCTTTATGCATCAGCTATTTATTGGTGCTCCAAGGTGGTATCACCAGGCTCCACACCTACTGCTGTCACCAACGACCTCCAAACTCTTTCTACCAGGAGACTCAAATTATTTCTTCTACCCTGTCCCAGAGTAAATAATAAGAGATCTCTTCCCCCAGCCTTACTTCTCATTCCTCCTCTTCCTTCCTGCTGCCCCCAGAGTCTCTTCTGTCAAGCCAGAAGACATTCTGGACAAAGGAAAAGCTTGGACACCTCCTCTGGATGCTATTGCTAAGGTGACTGGGAGCCAAAGGGTCCACACTCATCCCTAAGGGTAAAAATAGCTTTTCTCACAGCAGCGGGGGATTAACAGTAAAATGGTTTAGACTGGTCTTGCTACACTGTAGTACATGGAATTAGCACAAACAACATGGATGACCAGTATTTTACATGCTAGATGCATAATCTCCCCCCGCTACTTTCTCCTTTATGGAGCCTTTGAATGAACAGGATAAAAAATTGCACTGTCAGAAATTTGGAGTTAAAATAGGCAAGCCATTCTGAAAGATGAGTTCATGGGACTTTCTGACATTAATCTTCAGCTTCTGCTGAATGGAAACATTCTTGTGTAAAAAATAAAAATGTAAATAGCTCCACATGCAAAAACTTTTCATTAAATTAAATTTTCTGGCATTTCACATGTGTTACAAATGCTCGGATGCAATGCTGAAGCTCAAATGTTTCTGCAGTTGGGATGGGAAGACATTGAAGAGGCAGGCACATGAGAAGCTAACATTCTGAAAAGTCACCAGCTGAAATGGAACTATATCAGTGAGTAATTCTGTTTCCACAGTGTATATAAGTATAGTGTATGTGAGGAAAGTGAACTGTTCTCTTCACTCATGGAAAGCGAGTCTCTTGAAGACTGCACAAAACTTCATTCACATTTCAGACCAGAAAACCACCACAAAGGATATTACCCATCTTTTGGAGTGACCACAGATTCAGTTAACTCCACTTGAATTTGTAAGGACCTCCGAAAAGTCAGACAAACTGCCTTGATTTAGTGAAAATGTTTCTTTCTCCACAAATAAAAATGTTGGCAAAGATTTCTGGTCTTTTCTACAAATACATATTTTCTGTTTATTTCAACCAAAATTAGTATTTTATATATGGTGAGTAAAATTATCAGTACGAAGTGGGTAACTGCCTTGTTAAGGTCAGGCATGACACAGCATGACTGAAAATAGATACCTTTTTCTCCAACCACGAGACCTTTTTTTCATTATTTACCCTCTCCATGTGCTCCCTCTAACAACTCTATGTTTAAAATGAAAACTGGAAAGGGAGCTGAAAGATATGGAACTCCAAAGCAAAGTAATTTATTTAAAAAATCAATCCTGAAAAGGCTGGCCAAATGTTCTCATGCTTTATTTAGATGTCAGAATATATCTCATCAATTTCCAATCTCCTAAACCTAGATAAAGAACAACAAAATAATTAAGAAAGTTAAAAATAAGTGGCTGGCAACAAAACTGTTGAACTGACAGCCTGGTAAGTCATCTTAATCAAGCATTATCATGGCAACAGAGTAGACCTCTGATTTTGACTCCTGTCACAAATTGCTTTGTGACAGTTCTGTTGGGAATTCCTCTTTCCACTGACAAGCTCTTGCTTTCACATCTGGAAAAGGGGTGACCAGAAGTTCAAAATTCAGTGGTCTAAAAGTGCATGACTGAAAATACTTAAAGAGCAGCAGTGAAGAATGTTGGGATTTAAAAGCCAGGTTCCTGGAGCCTTGGTGATTCCCCAGTTCCCAGTCCTCTTCTTACCATCACCCACTGCACTCTTCTAGTGCTGCTCTTTCAGGTCCTACACCCTATTGCTTTGGATATAGATCTAAAGCACAAGCAGATAAAAATATTAAGACCTTGAAAGACAGTGAGAAAAAGAATCCTTCCGAGATACCATGATCTTACCTACCAAAATGGTCCATGTACATTTTGTTGACGCATTACCAATAGGCATAAAAAGCTACGTCCTACACCTCTTACATTTCCTAATCCATTCCCATTCAGCAAAATATTGAGGAATGCAGAGGGAAGAGTGGGAGTTTCCATAAAGTTATACATCATGATTCCTCCCATCTCCAGGCTCTTCATTTATTCATGATAGGTGATGCAAAGCACTTTTGAGTGGTCCCCCTCTCAGTTTGCTGTAGGGACATCCTACAGTGACTACATTCAGAAGAGCAGGGCAACATTTAAGTAAAAAAACCCCTTGGACTTAACTCCTGCTTGGAGTTCCAACTTCACTGTAAAGTGAAATACTGCCTAAATACTTAGTTGGATTATAGCATATTTACTTTACTACATCTCAATTATCTGTAGTTCTATTGACTACTGTTTCAGCACTTATGTACTGGTATGCAATATGTTGTCTGTCTGTAAACAAAGGACAAATTTAGGTAGCTAAATTAGTCTTTTGTTTAACCCCTGTTCTTTAAATGGCATACTGTTGAGATATCACTGTCCTTGATAAAAACACATATTTCAGTGGCACAGAAAAAGAGCCATAAATGCACGGTGATATCCAGCACAACATAACAAAAAGAAAGAACTCACATTATTTTTCCTACAGCCTGTGGGCATGCACCCACATATTCTCTGTGCTCCACCGTGAATAAGCTCCCTCCTAAGTAATTTCCAAGAAGGAAAATCTCTCCTGATTTGCTGCAAACATTAAACAAGGCAACATGTATTTTGTGCTTTTTTCCTTTTTTATATATAATGCATTCTATGCAGCAGTAGTGATCTGAGCAAAGGAATGTTCTAGGTTGCCTTAAACTTATATTCTCACTTTCCACGTAACATTTAAACAAACAAAAAGATTCTGCTCCTTGAACAAGGTCAAAGAGATCTTCAGATGGTCTATTTCCACAGCTTGCCTCTGACTCCTTGTTGCTTTGCAAATCAGATACTAGATATATTTTGATTATTTTGTACTTTAATGGATCATGTACAAAGAGTCCACCCTTCACATCATAGTCATTAATTTTTTCTGGAGTCTGATGGGAAAAGCAGGTAGAAGGGTGGGTGGGTGTGTGCGCATACCAGTGTATACATGTGCGCTGATTGAAAAGTGATGGATTATTTTCATGTGGTAAGAAACACAATGTTTTCTTTAGCACAGCAGGATATTCTGTTTGCAAGGTCTAACAGTGAAATATTATGCATATCTGGAGCTGGCCCACTGCCAAAAACCTAACAGCAGAAATCAGAAGAGATTTTGAATCTGAATCTTAAAAAACCAGTACAGCCCTACAAAGCAACTAATGAGACATTCAAAACAGAGAAGCACTTGTACTAAAGCATGACTGCTGTCATATATGTCATCATTTACAAAACAATAAATAATTATTCATTTAAATGTTACCTTGAACTTCAATTCAAAATATATTTTCAATGACTTCTACGTCTGTGCTGATACAGATTTATTTATCAGGATCGAAAGTAAATTAAGTGATAGATTTCCCAAGCTCAAAGAAGCAATCACTTAAGAAGCAGGTACAATTAAAAAAAGAAACAAAAAACCCCCTGCATGACCTCAAAACACCAAATGCATGAGAACTGTAGCAGACCGAACTAGAATATACTAGCCCAGAAAAACACCAAAATGTTTTCATTCAACTCTTGGGAGAGAGGATGGAGCTGTGAGTAACAGTCAACCAAAGGGAGCTGGGCTGGGGTCCAAGGAGACACTGCTGGACCTAGCTGGAGTTTTGCCATTCACTTTGCTGGTGGACAAGCCAAGCATTGCCCTTTAAAAATCAGGCTTTGAGGCCTTTTTTTAGGGCTAAGGTCCAATTAAGCAGGATGGGAGAAATACCAGAGTACAGTAAACACTCTGATCCTTACGTATGTAATTCCTATGAAAAGGCAAAAAGAAGTTCACATGAGGATGGTGGACCGGGTTCCCACTGCACGCACAATTGTGGCTGTCTGGGATCTTACAGCTTGCATTGTAAACTTGCAAAAATCCATTCAGTTCCAGGGCACATAACTTGC
Organism: Toxostoma redivivum; assembly: GCA_013397375.1. Classification (NCBI taxonomy): domain Eukaryota; kingdom Metazoa; phylum Chordata; class Aves; order Passeriformes; family Mimidae; genus Toxostoma; species Toxostoma redivivum. The sequence continues at coordinate 114,093 of VXBI01008509.1, read as the reverse complement.
AGCACAGGATCTGTAAAAACAATTCTTCCCTTGGTAAGCCCTCTTACACTGGTGTGCACTCATTCCTTGATTAATTTATTGCACTTGACTAATTACTAGATAACACTGGACAGTGTGGGTAAAGGAACATATATATATATATGTATTTGTATGTGACCATACAAGTGGAGATGTTATTTATCATTAGCAAGCCCTTCTGGAAAATCTCACTCAAGCTCTCATGGCGTATCTTTATTTCCACTGCATCCCTTTTATCACCAGATCTTCACACTGGGGTTCAGAAAATGCTTACGGTACTGGAGAGTTTATTAAAAACAGGCTAGTGGTTTTATCAACATAGTTAATATTCTAAGAGCAAAAGATTTAGTGTCAGGATACAATCAGTGTCTGGACTATTAATATGGAAACTGCAGCATTTTGAAAAAGGAAAACCCAGGAACTCAGGATATGTATTTAATAAACTTCCAAAGTAAATCATGTCTGTTTTTATAATCTGGCTTTTTTTTT
>VXBI01008509.1:99629-113542 GCA_013397375.1 Toxostoma redivivum | reverse complement strand
TTTTTTTTTTAATGAGACAAAGCCTACTAGAAATTTAGAAACCGTAATGGTAAGACACAAATATTTTTGAATACTTTGAATATAGAGTTTTTCACTTGCCCTGTTGCATTTCTTTTGACAAGTTATATCAGGACCCTTATTTTGAAATCATTAGAAACTAGTTTGAAGTAACAACTGTTTCTGCCCAAAAAAAAAGGGTCCACCAAGTGATGAATTGCCATTATCATCTGGCAGGATACATTACTATTGGGAATTTTCTGCTAAGTTTCCACTAAGGATTTTCATTGTTATATTTTGATACACAGAAGTTGACTGGCACATCTTTTCAAAATCTTTCTTGTTTTTTCCAAACATAACTAGCATATAAAAAGAACCATAATATGTATTATGGGAAAGCAGCACAGTGATATAAAAGACTTCCATACTAAGAGCAGACGGAAAATGGTAGTTATTATTAATTTAGAAAAAACAAAAGAGCTACCCAGCATTTCAGTAATGTGGCAAGTTGTGTGCTATTGAGGGAAAGAGGATTTTATAATTGGATTTTAGAGTAATTTAGGAGACGAGATAAGCTGTAATGGTTGCATATTAGAGGTTAAAACTACAGCAGAAACTCATAACGTAAGGGTTCATTGCACTGAGGAAAACAGAACAAAGGAAACAACACAGGAGCAGCCTAGCATAGGTAGCAGCAAGGTAAGTATGGGCTACACAAAACTGAGGGGCTTTTATATTAACATCTACTTAAACAGGTATCAAGCAGCATTTCTTCCCTTCACAAGTGGCTCCTTAATAAAAATAATTATATGTATGTATAATATATTATCCTATATGCATATATAACAGAATAGTATTACTACATACATTAGGTAGTATGTATTACTTTCTAAACTGTGCAGGCAGTAACACCTTTTTAGGAGAGGAATGACTATAAGCATTTACATCTTGCTCACTAATAATGACAAAATACATCACAGTGCCACCAAGCATGGACACAGCACAAAACTTTTGCAGAAGGAATCACTCAAATTTCAGGACACAATAGTTTTGGAGAGTGGGGAGTACTTTTTCGTTACTAATTCTTCCCTGAGCAAAAGGAGACAGAGCAGAAGACAGAGACCTGTCCCTGGGGGCCTCACACTCCCTCAGACTGTGCAGCTCTCACCAGCTCTGCCCCACCTCTCAGAAGGCTGAAACTCTTTTTCCTCTCCATCTGTCAAGTCAAAACTTGAACTGACTCAATCTCCAGAGCCTCAGTAGCTCCAGCCACTTCTGGAGCACACAAGGCATGCAGGCAGCATTTTGCCAGTAGAGAGGAGGGAGACAAGGAGCAGAGGCCAGAAACAAAGGCCAGGCCATCAAAGTCACAAAGAGCAAGGCTTGAGACAAGCATCTAAGTGATCACTAATGATCCTTTTCTGGGACTACTGTCTGCCTTCACGCTGCCTGCGAGGAGCCTGGTGGACACAGTGCCTAGCAAGGAAGACTCCTGACCGGAGCCAGCAGGCCCAGGTGCAACACAAGTGAAGGACAGTGGCTTTTTAAATATAAACTGCTACATCCCTGCAATCTGCAGTATGTCAGCTAACCAGCCAAGTCCCATTATTTTGTTGGGGATGGGAGAAAAAGGGAGAAGTATTCTCCAGCATTTTTCCTGGCTGATAGCAGAACACATTTTCAATTTCCATCACAGACAGATTCAGCTGCAAAATGGAGCAGTTGTGACCAAGTTCTCAGTTGTGAAAAGTGAGCACAGGCTCAAGATCAGTTGCTTTATATTAAATGAAGACCCAGCCTTGGATTTTTCAAAACCAGGTGTCTAATTTTTTTTTGTGGGACTTTGCCAACATTGAGATATTTTATTTTTGCCAGCTGCCAGTCTCAGTTTGGAAAGCATAGCTTTCCTCACTTAGTGATGCAACTCCATAGGCATAGCAAATTATGTACACGTTTGGCAAGCAGCTTTGGAAAAAAAAAAAAAGAGAGAGAGAGAAAAAAATGTATTCTATGCCAAGAAATGTGAACACTTGCAAAAATACAGTAGTTTATCAGAAGAAAACAGTTTCCCTCCTGTTCGCCTTCCAAGGATTTAACTGGGGAATGTTCACCTGAGCAATCTAAACTCTCAACATTCCAGAGGTAAAGTGGAGGAAGGAAAGAAAGAAAGCAAGAAAGCAAGCATATTATTCTGCATGGTGAATTCCGACGCTGTAGCTTCTCCCAGCAAACACAGCACCATTGCTCACCAGCAGGGTAAATATCCCAAACCTTGAGGAAGCAAAATCTGTTTAGAGAGTGCAGGCTCACTGTTGCTATCCTTAGAATGAAGGATTCTTCAAAGTTGGAGCCCTCCTTCGTTACCAGTGCTTGGCTACCCCCTGCTGGGCTCCCACAGCTCAGACCCTTCTGTTCCATCAGGCAGCGACAGCAAAGCTCCCCAAACACACCAGGTTCATCACTGGGGCCAGCTTCCTAAACCAAACCAGGCTGCCAGGCTTTGCTCCTGCTCAGTACCGAAAAATGACACAGCTGAGATTACAGGGATGGCTGGTTATTGCACTGCCAGTCTCTATTTTTTATACTGGGTGTGGATTTATCATAGACGTCCTCCAGATTCTAAATCAGAACACATTTGAGGAGTGGATGGTACACTCAAGAAGCAAATGAGACCCCACACAATAATATTCAGAAAACCAAACATTTTCCCTGTAAATACAGAACTGTAAGGCAGCAAATTTCCTTTCTAATTCTGTGTAAGCTGGATGAGCACATCTGAAACACTTTCCTCAGCTTGCTTTAAAAGCATTCCTCAAATGCAATTCAGAACAGAAATTCGCAGTACAAACCCCTTATTTATATATTTTGTGGATAAATTTAAACAGGAAAATGTGCTGCAAGATGTGTTCAAACAACTAATAGTTACTGTAAACCAAAAATATATTAAAAAACAGAAAAATGAAAAGAAAAAGACTAGTTGTTTTAAGCTATAACACAGCTGTATGCAACTAAAGCCAGAAACATATGAAATGAAATTGGATTTTGGGTCAGGGGTGGGGTAGTGTGCAATGGGGTTAAGTTTACTAGCAATTCAAATCCTTTCTTCCAAGTTGCAAGATGTTGTTACTGACACTTTTATTTTTCTTTCATTCTGTTTATTTTTGTGAACAAGGCAGAAAAGAAATTGTTATTTGAACCATATTAACAGGCTGAATGTGCTGGCTTAAGGCCCTTGCTTAGCCAGTTACTGCTTCTATGTAGCAGAAAGGTAAAAAAAGAGGCAAATATCCTTTCAAATATTTATTAGTGTCACATAAATAGCAGAATTCTATATAATAACAGACAGGCTGAATTAGTAGAGACGCTTCGGTTTCTAAATGCTGTAAGACACTGTCCCCCTTGTTCCTTTATCTAAATAAAGCATGTGTATCAAACAAATATTTCCCTTGTGTTACCACAGGAAAAGGGAAGAAGTTTTCATGAAACAGAGTTGTAAAGGGATCATATTACTGAAGTAGAGTCACTTCTCTCCTCTAAACTGCTGTCCTTTATGCTGTCTGTCCTCTACAAGAAGAGAAATGGCAGCAGCAGTCTTTGAGGTGGGAGGGGGAAGACAGGATAGTGTGCCTGTCTGTTAGTCAGCAGGAGCCGTCAGCTGAAGGGGATGGGTTAGAATCCATAGTTCTCAAAATCTAGACAACTAATCTATTTTTTTCTCCTATATTTAGATTCTGGTTTGTTCTCAGAACACATAACCTTTTCAAAGATTCACTCTTGAAACGACAGAAGTGCAAAAAAATAGTTTTAGAAAGCTACAGGCCAACAAGTAATAGAGGGATCTGATCCTTCAACTGACACTATTGACAGAAGGCCTTTGCTTTACTCAAAATGGCTTTGTCTCTGATGTGGATCTGTTCACAATTTATTTGAAAGCAGAAGGCATTTATTTAAAAATAGAGCCAGAACCTATCACTAATCTGACAAGTTTTCCACAAGCTCCAGCCCAAGCTTTCTCTCTGTTGTTTAGCAGTGACCATACATTGCTAGAAAATTAATAGGGCATGGGAATTATTCAGCAAGATGTCTAGAGTGAAAGTGGATGGAAGGATATGTCTGTTCCCCTAGACTGAGGACCAGTCTGAAGAAAGGGATTGGCATCCCCACTCCATCCCATCCTGCAGTCCTGGCTCCTAAGTGGGCAGACCTGGAGGAAACTTCCTGTGTGCCATGGGATGCCACCAGAGCTCACCTCTGAGCTTTTCCTGAGTTTCTGTGTCTCATCCCAATAGAAAGTTAGGAGGAGACAGCAATGATGAATATCCAGAGCTCAAAGCTAAGTAATATTTGCAGTTGTCAGAGTTTATCTTAAATATTCCTTAGAACTGCATCCAGCCTTCTGTTGCCGTGTATGCCCTCGTCTTCCTCACATCACTTTGTCTTCCCCTCTGCATTCCTCTTCTAGCTCTCCCAAACACCACCTTTCCTGTGCTAGCCTGGATGGCTCGTACGAGCTTTCTGTTATGACTTTTAATGGCCCAGTCCTGGGTTACCAGGACTCCACATGGGGCTAAATATTTTTATCCTTATAGGCTCAAATTGCAGAGATCTTTCCTGGAGCTGCACAAAGTCTAACTGATGTCATCTCTAACATTTGTTAACCTTCTGCTAGCCTGCTAAGTAGCGTTTCTCCTCAGCTTCTATCCTAGCTTGCTTGCAGACATCTTTTTCTGGAAGGTGCTAAAATCTTCTTGGATTTGTCAGGCACTGCCTAGCCACTCCACTTACATTCACAAGCTAGCCACCTAAATTCTCTGATGAAATCTCAGCATGACTTTGTATGGCATTCCTGTGTGAAAACCTGTGAGATGCATTTTCTTGCAACCTTCCTTGTGATAAGTAAAGAATGTAATAGCTAGGCAATTTGGGAGAAATTGAAGAATTCTAGGTAATACTCATGCATCAGCTATAGATATGAGCAGAGGAAGAATATGAAAGACATGGGGAGTATATGGGAAATCAGGAAAGAGAGACAGGAGCTAATACAAAAACCATCTACTTTGGATAAATCAGTAGTCTTGATTATTTTAGATTCAAAATATTTCAGTTTGAACACTGTGAATGATCCAAGCTGTAGTATCAGTAAATTAGCAATTGCAGGTCACATCTCTAAACATAAGGAATACACTCCAAGGGAAGCCATTGCTATTCCTGTGCTCCCAACTAACATGTCCCACTGCAAATCACAATAGATATCACCACAGTTCCCAGCAAAAGCAATGACTCGTGGCGACATGATTCATTTCTGGTTTCAACATCTGGCTGGAATTTTACGCATACGAAGTCTGTGATTTGTACAAACAATTACTTTAGAGAAACAAAAATCTTTGCAATTCACCATGTCATAACCAAACCATCTGTCCAGCAGGCCACTATGGGATCATGCAGATAGAACAGAAGGCAGAAGGTGCCTCATTTTGTCCAGTATGTTTAGTTCAAAATATCTGCTTTGGTCTTCATCATCAAAAACAGAAGTTTATGCACATTACATTGTAAGTTCACTAGAGACCAAAGGTTTTCTCCTGCCAACTGAATTATATTCATACCTTAACCGTCAAAGCTGTAAGCAAAAAAGCCTAGCTACTGAAGCTCTGTCTACCCTACAGAACAAAGGAAATCTAGACAGCAGAATACAAGAGTTAGAATTTTATGTGCAGACCAGTATGCTGCATGCACAAGTGTTACTAATAACATTCCTTAATTTTCCAAAAAACTGGAAGCATTGGATATATAAAATTGTTATGTTTCTTTTAGCCCAAGAGAAGGCAAATTGTAGAATATGTATGTTCAAGTCAAATCAAAAGCATTTAGATCCTATCACAAGGTTCAGTTTCTCATATGAATGTGAGTAACTCAGTGTATATATGGCACTCTTGCCAGAACAAATTAATGTTGAAAGTTGAGACATGAGAGACATCTTCCTTAGCCAAGTTGTGACTATCCTTGCCTAAAGCACACAGTACATGGCATTTAAAAGGGTCTGCCCCACAGAATGAGCTTTCCTGGATTGTGTCATGTTCCCAGAGAAAACAAAAAGATGAATGGGCAGCAACATAAACATAAGCCTTGCTGAGAAGGCAGCATTTTAGATAACTTGTACGATGTCATTCTGGTACTCCTCACTTGGCAAAACATAGTCTTAAAACATCTTATGTTAAGATAAGAGTTTGTTCTCAGATACTTTTAGCATAATCAAATAAACACAGAAAGCAGGATGACCTTAATTAAAAGGTCATTTACATTGTATGTCCTGCCCTTAAAGCAGGATGAGCTGCACCATGTTATTTTTGACAGATATTTGTATAAACTGCTCTTCAAAATCTTCAGTATAGATTCAGCAATTTGCTCAGATAATTTGTTACACCACATAGCTGTGCCTGCACTCCATGAAGCACCACATGGTGGCTTCGAAAAGATTCCAAAGGTCTTAGAGGCTACTAAAACAAAAAGAGGAGGAAAGGTCAAAGACTGTGTCCTAGTTGGTCGAAATGAAAGAGCATTTGTTAATTAATAATTATGTTAGGAAAGCAAGCAAAGCCCCAGGGGTGAGCTCTGCGCTCCACTGTCCAAAGCTCTGCCCAGTGACAGCATTCCAGGTAATAAGCACGCCCAAGTGAAGAGACATTTATCCAAGGTGATACAAAAGCAGCCTCTATCGGCACTCCACAGACTCTTCAACACTCACAGTAAAGCTGATGAGCAATCTGTATAATAATAATAATAATCTACACCTGCAGCTCAGTGACCAACTCCTGCGCAGAGCTGAGGGTGCTACACACCACAGCCATGACAGAGAGGGGAGCAGCCTGTGCTGCCTGGCTTTTTAGCTCAGACAGAAATAAAGCTCAGGGCAACTTCCACGAGTGACACACAACTCATTAACAACACATGCTATCTAGAGAAGGTGTTTATTTTAACTTCATACAGATTTGTAAATTTAAGAGATCCTTTAATAGGCCATGAAGTTTTACCTTTTTTTTTTTTTCTTCAGTAAACAACAGATTTAGAGAATAGAAAATCTCAAGGATTCTTCCGAGATGTTGGTAATGCTAATCCAGAAAAAGATGCTTTATTTGTACTGCCATGGTGACACTGCGCTTACTAGAGAAACAACTTATGTCACATGCAAAAATCAGGAATTCCTCCTTTTTCCCTGACGCCTACTAGCACACTGGCTGGCACACGAGCAAACACGCCAAGAGCGATGTGTTGTCCAATGTAATTTTCATCTTCCAAAATGACTTCGTCTGACTTTTCATGCCATTCACAATTTATTTCATGATGTGCACAAAGGTTTCCATGAGCAGCACCCTCTCCAAGGCATGGTAGCTAATACTAAAAAAGGATTCAGCTCACCCATGTACTGAGGCCTGGCTATGGAGCAACAGCAGCTGTGTGGTGAGGTAGTATTTTCAAAGGGCTATCCTTCAGGAATTAGAGAGATTCTGTGCTGGCAATAACACTACCAAGTAGAGCAGGCAAGATTACTAACTGCATAGCACTTTTTTTAAACACATGTGCACAGCCTGAATTTTTTTCCCTCCTTTTTTAACCTTAGACTCCTAAAAAAGCAACCAGCTTTTCTACTGACATAGTAACAAGGGATTACACTTTAACTTATGCTTTTTCCATAAAGCAGATGTCTTTTTTTGTGAGAATTGGCATATTTTTACCCTCAGAATGATCTCTGCTTTTATATGCCTAATTAAATTTTAGCGGTCCCTTGCTTAAATAAAGATTTATTAGCTCTTAAAATAGTAGCATAATTCTTCTTCCACCTACACACTATCCTTTAACGTATTTATAAGCAGACTGGCTTATCCACTACAAACAGAAGAAAAAAGTAAAAAAAAAAAGTGGATGATTTAATGTTGTTATGTTATTGGTGTCAATTACTAAACTTCACAATAGGGCTTTCTGAAGATACTACTCTTTAACCCTGGAGCTGTCAAAACACTTGAAGAAAGAGAAGCTGTCAATCTTAGAGATCAAGTACTCAAAAAAGTTCAAATAACAGAGGCAATCAGTAAATTTCAGCCCCATGTTTGGACTCTGCCACAGCTGTGATATGAGCTGACACATCATCAGTCAAAAGAATCCAGGGAATTATTTTAAGGAGCTGAAATTTGCATCGTCAGAAGCACCTACTTATACATTACTTCTCGCTTCTCCTTGTGAATGACAAAGACAAAACCTGTACATAACCCTTTTGCACACATAAATTTATATATACTGAGAGAAAGATAAATAGTAACACAGTAATGTACTGTGTTTGCCAAACTATTGGAAATAATTTCTTTATAGTTCTGAGGTTTGGGTTTTTTAAAAAGCTCATTTATTCTCCAGGATCATAAGATTAGTAGTTTGTTGGTCTTTCATTAGTTTTACTTTATTGCAGTCCTGCTTGGTAAAATATTTACATCACAGGGAATATCCTTTTCACTGAGCTGTAAAACCTCACCTCTCTACCCGGCACACTGACATCTTTGCACCTTGTAAACACCACTACTACAAGCAATTGTGTTCCATGTGTTTGTCAGATTGCATCAGGAATGCTGAATTTCATCTTCCTGCTACAGTTTTAATATTGTTCAGCAAAAACTAAAGCTTTTGGTATTTCAAATGCATTTTAAGTGCAAGAGATGACTCACTCATGTTATTTCACTCTTCTACGAAAGATTCGCTTTCAAAAGTCACAAAAAGCAGGTCGCTCGAAAACATTCTATATATGAATGTCATACAGCTGGCCTCACAAATAAATCAGCATACAAAATCCCGTCTTACTGAAATTTGTCACAGTAAACATCAGAAGCTGTAAAGTGAAACTAATAGGAAACTGCCTTGTTGCACAATTTGCGTGCATGTGTGCCAAAACACACACGTGCACACACACACCATACACAGCTTTGAACTTTTCCATATATGTGCTATACTCAAAGAGCAACTTGCTACAGCCAAGATGCCATCAAAAGGTGGAACAGACATGAGAGAAAAAGCCTGGAAAACTTCAGTTTTATAGTAAGCATTGTAATATCAGTATGTATTTTCCTTTACCTTGCAATCTTAATTATGGCTACCAACTTCTTACAGTACCTCTGTTTTTCATGCATGTGTGTCAAATTCTATATAATATGTTAAATGCATATATAGGATGCTACATGAATATACACAAGCCAAGTCATGTGAAAACTTCTGTGACCAGCAGTGACATTGAAAGAAGGCACAGTTGTTAAGGCTGGGCTGGAGGGGCACATGTCCTCTACATCCAGGGCTGCTCTTCAGCCAGCCTTTGGATGATGCCTGGATAAAGAAAACCCTGCCTGATGAAAAAGAGAGCCATACACACACTTAAGACTAGGATTTATCATTGGGAGCCAAGCTGGCCACATCTACCTGGATTTGATACCATTTCTGAACTCCTTCTGGCACTAAGTCCAGGAGGAGTACTCCAGAGCAGGAAAATCTAGTAAATATCATTATTGACAACTCTGAACAAGTTGCTGTTTGGCTTGTTTGGACAATGCAAATTCCCAGCTGAGGAAGTACGTTACTGATATGAAGATATTTAGGTATTTGAAGTGCTAAGACCCTCAGAGTGACTTACTCAAAAAAACAAAAAATGAAGCAACTTTTGGATATCAGTCCAGTGAGGAGAAATAAGAAGTCTCCAATTCTGTCTCACTTTTCCTCCTCTGTTTTTGAGGTACAAGTAATAGAATCTATTCAAAATGCATAAGCATGTAGCACATACATATGCTCTTTTCTTAAACCATTATCTACAAACCCACAACTGAATGCTTAAACAAAAAGAATCCTCCGAAACAGTTGTTTCTGTAAAGAGTTATTCTTCTATATGATTATAGCTGCCAGGCAGGACAATACTGTATTTCCAAGAATGGACAAAAATATTATGGTATCTCCCTAACAACAGTTTCATCTCTTAATATCACTGCATATATTTAATTGCTGAAGACTTGATGTTTCAGATGCTAAGAATATGGGAACAGCTACAGCATTGAAGCAAACAGCAAATATTACATCATTTGTCTCTACAAAACACCACTCTAATGGAAGACCTCTGCTGCTCGATGACCAGGTTGGGATGCTCAAAGGAGTCATTCAGTTGCTAAGAAATTCCATAAGAATTACCACTGAAGTCTTTTTAATTGCTGTTTTTTAAATCAGTTGCTTCAGTAAGGAGAAGGTAATGATTTCTAATGGCATCTCCCAGATTTTCATTGCTTCCATGCCTTTAGCATCATGACTCCCCAGCATTCAGAACTGCTGCACACTGCTGCGTGTACATGTCACTGGTGGCATCTGTCATCTCAGACTGCACATATTCCACTTCAGCTTGGTAGACACACCACTGCTGCCTTGCAGTGGGCATGGAAGCTTTAGAGCATTACAGGTTGGAGAAGGGAAAAACAAAACAAACAAAGCACAACAAAAAAAGCACCCACCCAACACTCTCCAAAAGGTGAATCAAGAGTAAAGTGAAGGAGCCACAGGTACAGCTGTCCTAGCTGGGTATCTCCAAGAAGTGTGAAGTCCTTCCTCCAGATAATCTAAGCAGATAGTAACCTTCAAATAGAACAAGATCATACCATGTTTACATTAAACAGATCATCTTAGCAGATGGAAGGAGAAATGGCTGTTTATGAAACTCACAAAGCACTGGGGAGAATGACAAAGGGAAGGACTGGCAGGAGGTACAGGGAGAAAAAGGAACAAACAGAAAAAAATGGAGGGGACTGGAAGACACAAGTCATAGTGGTTCTTAACCATTACAGTCATTGCTGTTCCAAATTTGTGAAACTATAGCACTAAGCACACAAACATAAGAGAAAGATATAGGTACATACACACAGTACACATTTCAGCTCAGTGGAGGAAATCAAAATTTTTTCCCAAAGTTCTCTCAATAGTCATTCTTGAGAATGAGAGGACATGTGAGCAGCTTTGCCAATCGACCATAATTAAAAACTGACTTCTGCTTCTGCTGAAATGACATCACAGAGGACACATTTAAAGGGGTAAGAAAGATGGGCTACAGGTTAAGCCCCTTTCCATCCACCTATAAAGCCCACTGCATGTACTCATTTCTGTCTTCTTTATGAATCTAACAGAAATAATGACTGTGTTATTCAGATTCTGTCTAGAGGAATGAAATCCCAAAACTTTAATATCATCCTATTTGAAACACTCCTTTATTTGTGGTGCAGTCTCTTGTGCAATGCACCACAGAATGAGTCTAAAACCAGTCCTCCAAGTGCAGTAAAAGTCTCATGTAGCATCCTCAGGATTCTTCCATTTGCTTGTAAAATTACATTAAATGACTTTTTGAAGGAATGAGGAAGAAGAAGCTGCTGCTGGGACATTTAGTCTATCAAAACACAAATAATTAATGGTTGAAAATACGTTTTGTTTAATAATTGCTGTTCTTCATTAGTGTGAACCAAGGACGCAGACTATCTGAGACAATAGCATCTGCACCCCATATTTCATTATCACCAAACTTCACATTTCACACAAAAGCATAGCTAGCAAAGCCTTACAGCTTTAATTAGTTTCTGCCATAGCTGTGAAGGTCAGCCAATTATTGTGTGTGAAATTTCAATATGAAGCGGCTGAATTGAAGACAGCATTGCAACATTGTGAAACTCTGCAATGCTGTAAATCTAGCATGATAGAAGCTTCTTTTCAAAGAAAGACACCCACAAAATAACATAAATTAATCATCAGGTATGCACAGCTTCAAGGCTTATAAGCTAATTTAATGTGTGTTAGAGGGGGGATAAAAGGTAATTTTTGATAGCGTATGGTGCTTTGCAAGGTTTCTTCTTATCAGTGTCACCAAATATTACAAAACACTTAGTTGGGTCCTCATTTCTCTGAGGAAAACACAGGGGGTTTGTGGGATTCAGAGCCCCACTGTCAAAAGAAAACAATAGCATTGAGCAGATGAACTTCAACCATCTAGTATGAGGGACATGAGATGTACAGTACGCCTCATGGTTGGCTTTGGAAAATCTTGAGTTAAGTGTGTTATACGTACATGTGTGTTGGTGTGTAAAAACATAAATAAGAATTTGGATTCAAATGATATCCAAATAATCTATGCCCCAGCTGGCACTGAGGAAGGAGTGAAGAATTCAAAAGGATGCATGTACCTCTGACCCAAGACATAGCCTCTTTGCACATGCCATTCTTGCCAAACACAAGTAATTTATGCAGTGTGTTGTGCACTGGGATTACAAACGTGTAGAAGGTATAGCCTGAACCCTGAATGCATTCAAGGCCAGCCTAACTCTCAAATCTTGGATCTGAGAGATTTGAGAACAGTGGATGTTCGTTAAATAGAAAGATGTTTTGCCTGTTTCTTGTTTTTTTTAATAGATGAAAACTCTGAGTAAATTTTATCATTTTATGTAGTGAACAGCGAGACCTCCAAAGATGCACTTGAAGCTATTTTTTTATTTGGGTACCACCAGATGATAGATTGAAGTCAAATAATAATTATACAATGGTTCTATACCTCTAGCTCCAGTGAGCTAACAAGACCTGTCCTTGATTACAAATTTACGAGTGAGATTATTGGATTTCAATGGGAGAAAAAAAGGAGGGCACGAAGCTTAAGAATTGGATTTATTTTGTGTGTTGTTCCTATGTTTAAGCCCTTTTTAAAAAAATTAAATGATCCTGACAGAAAATATATGCAAACTTATTTTTAATCTTGCCTGGGACAGTATATACAGCTCTAATAAGCACCATAGTTCCATGTGGAAATACCTGCTTGCTCATATGTATATATGCACATCACAACCAATTCCCCCTTCCTGTGCCCCATTTTTTGTCCTGCCATTGCCAGGTAAGTGGTTGTGCAGAGCCCCTGCAGACAAAGCAAAACCAGCAAGGCAGTTTCACTGCTCAGATTCTCTCCTGACTTCCTTCTTTCCTGGCACAAGACACATTTGGAGCTATAATGTGACTCTCAGCAGTTATTGCCAGAGTTTTTTGGTCTTTCTTTTTTAAAAAGAATTAAAATGCATAACTAGGATTAGATGCTCAAGCATTAATGCATATATTCCTGGAGTTATCAAAATCCCCAATTTTTGGTTGCCAGAGAACTGTATCCTGGGCTGCATCAAAAGCAGCCTTGGCAGAAGGTTGAGGGAGGTGATGCTGCTCTTGTGACACCCCGCCTGGAGATCTGGAGGCCTCAACATAGGAAGGATGTGGACCTAATGGAGGGAGCCAAGAGAATGGTCATGAAGGTGATTAGAAAGATGCTATGAAGACAGCTGAGAGAGCTGGAGTTTTTCTGCCTGGAGAAGAGAAGGCTGCAAGGAAACCTTACTGTGGTTTTCCAGTACATAAATGGGGTCCAAGAGCACTGGTGAAGGACTTTTGACAAGGGCATGGAGTGACAGCACAAGGAGGAATGCTTTAAACTGAAAGAATAGGGTTAGATTAGATATTTGGAGGAAATTCTTTACTGGGACGTTGGTGAGAACTGTCACTGATTGCCCAGAAAAGTTGTGGTTGCCCCAGGCCTGCAAGTTGGATGGGACTTTGAGAAACCTTGCCTAGTGGAATGTGTCCCTGCTCATGGCAGGGGAGTCAGAACTAGAGGATATCTAAGGTCCCTTCCAACCCAAACCATTCTATGATTCTGTAATCATAGGTTATTTAGAACTATCACCATGATAAACATACATTTAGTTTTCCTTCCTCTTGAATAATCCCTTAACTAAACCCAGCTGAAAGAGAGATTGTAAAGTAATTGAAAATATGTTTCCTCCTGCACCTTTTTCAATATCATCAAATAAATCCATGCATGGAGAAAAAAGTAAAAA
>VXBI01008509.1:19521-99594 GCA_013397375.1 Toxostoma redivivum | reverse complement strand
TTTTAAAAAAAAAAAAAAAAAAAAAAAAATTGGTTTCCATTGACAGACCAGGACTGATGCCTTCTAACAAACAAAGGCTGAGCTGGCTAGAACAGATATCAAGGGTAAATTAAAAAAAATAAAAATAAACATAATGGAGATCCAGGTTAATTCTACAAAAGGAAAAAAAAATGAGCACAGGCTTACACTTAAGGCTCAGATGTTCAGTGTGGTACCCTGAAACACTCTGCTCCAACTCCAGAATCTCAGCAGTGTTTCAAGGAGGTCTGGGTGTTTGAATTCCACTTCAGCCGAGGCTTAAAGCTCTCTGACACAGGATACAGCACATTATTTAAGCTGACACACCCTCCAGGGCCCTCTGCAGATATATCAGCGTCTCTTCGTCAGCACTGCTGAACAAAAGCCTGAAATTAGCTGTGAATAGTTAGCTTCATGTGCCTTGGTTTCCCTTCATATCTAATTGGGAGCATACTAGCTTCCTTCTGTGCAAATAACTTGTAGCCCATACCAAGAAGGTATTTTTTTACTGTCCATAGATAAGAGTGGCTAGCAGCATAAAAACCAATCTTGAATTTCTAGGTACTGCTTTTTTACTTCTAAACACCAAAGGAGTTAGTTGTACCTGAATTAAAATCATGTGTAAGTCCCAGACATGTACCATCCACCACAATATGAAACATTCATTGAAATCTAAAATAGCAAAAAAATAGAAAAAGGAGGTGAAATAATTAACAGTGGCCTCAAAATGCTCAAGAAAATGTGTATGTGTATACACTTTTGTGTGTGCATAAGCTAACTCCATCTTGTGCATAAGATACATTATGTCTCTGAAAATAAATAAATGAAGAAAATAATCTAAATATATTGTTATTGCTGAGTAACCCAATGCAGAATAGAACAGGATCACCTGAGTAAAAATCAACTCCAGAACAGAAGTGAAAAAAGAAAAAAACAGCCAGATAATGCACAACCAACACACATTCACACAGAAGACAACCAAATTATTATTGGTGAAACAGACTTAAACCTGTCTTAGGCAGTTCACTGAAGGGAGCAGCAAAGCTCAGTAGCTTGGCTGAGGATGTCTTTTACTAAAGGTCAGACAAAACTGCAAGAGAAACCTAGGAGATGTCTTAAAGTTGTTCCCTCAGACAGGGGTTGCCTAATAGAGGTGGAGAGTTGTGCAGATTTCATCGTGTTTATCAAACACACACTAAAATATTACATATGGTAACAGTGGCTGAACTAAATCAAACATGCTCTAAGTGTGATACGAATCATTGTTAGACAATGTAAACAAACACTCGACACACACAAAGACACACAAAGCCTTTATTGCAATCCCAGCAATTAGATCCATCCCCAGAGACATGCCACCGGCCCTGGGAGCCCGCAGCCCCCAGAGCCCTACTTGGTTAAGGACATCTGGGAGGGGCAGCTTTCTGTGAGAGAAGCTCTTCCTGCTAGGAGTCTTCCATGCTCATTCACCCCACCCTGGCTCTGCTCCAGCAGCAGCACTTCCCTGCAACACGGTCTCCACTCAGCCCAAACCATCAGGGACAAGATCTCTTCCAGTCAGCCTTGCCAACAGCAGCTGCTCCCAACCAAAAAGTCTCTCTCTGGAGAAAACACTCTCTCAATGCCAGCCATGCTACAAGAACTGTGGCTCCTAACATCAGCAATCTCCTTTCAAGGAGAAATACAGGGAAAATCCTCGCAGCCAGTCTCTTTCCAATGGGAGCAGTTCACATGTTAATCCAATGAATAATTCCAAGCTGGAAGATAAAATATTTAAAGCAAAAAAAAGGCACAAGATCTTCAAATGTTCACAGTTTTCAAGCCAGCCTTCAAAGCTCACAAGCTCACTACCATTTGCCAAGCATGATCAACATGAAGAGCATGTTTAAAAGAAACACGAACAATTGTACCACCAAATCAACAGGGACTTCAAAATTCAGCAAGAATAGGAGTGAGTGGAGCTGCTGAAATGCCAAGGTCAGTAACAGCAAGCAGAAGTCCACCATGGTGCCATGATCTAATGTATGATGCAGCTGGTAGCCATATCACACAAGGAAAAACTACGGAATTGTCATATTGGACAAACTCCTCTATCAAGAAGCCAATACAAAAATCTGCAGCAGTTAAGCAAAGGAAACCCTCTGGTGAACAGATAGGGCATAGCACTGTCCTTACTGTCCTAAGTTTCTTCCTTACCCCATTACTCAGAGCACAGTTTATGTTCCAAAGCCTAAAGGTCTGTTTGCCCTCAGGGTTGTTTTTATCTCCATCTGATATGAATATGCACAGAGATGTCTGAACCTGACCTAAAATGAGAACTGTGGGGATTCATATGACCAATTTCCACCAGGTTACTTATCCATTGCCTACAAAGTGACTCTCTTAACCCATTTCAACTGACTCTCCTTTAATTTTCTGAAATAACTTCTGATTCCTGTTTTTGTGGAACAGTTAACAGGAATTCTTAACTCATCTTTTTATACCATTCTACAAAACTAAGCAGAGTTGCACTGTTTCTGTGAAGAGGATATAGGCAATCCAAAGTTCCTCACTCTTGCTGCAGGCTAAGTGCATGTACACAGGTAATTGCTGTTGGATCAGTTGATGTTCAATAACTTTTTAACACTCATACCAATCAGCTTTTCACATTCAGAAAAGCCCATTACAAAACTTTCAGTAGTGCTTCTTGCTAATAAAAATTTTTCAGGAATCCAAATAGGTTCTCAAGTGGATCTTTTCTAGCCATATTAAATCTGCAGAAAATATGACAACTAGAGCCTGTGCTACTTTTTGTCGTCTGGTATAATAGATTACTTTAGTACCCTCTTCCCAGTGGTTCAGCCTTTCTAGTTTAAGATCCTTCCCAACTCTTATGCATATATTTTCAGACGGTTTATCATCATGACTTATCATCTGATAGTAACATTTCTTTTATTGACAAGTCAATCAGTCAGTGGCTCATCTTTACTGGCTGAAAACTGGTATTTGCTCAAGATACTTGAAATGAAGATAGAAGCAGCAAAATCATTTGACTTCTCTGCAATATCCTTAACATAACTGTATGGCAGGTTTTCACCTTCACAGATACACTGAGACTTTGAATTCATTGTTGTTTGTGCTTATCTGATTAGATTTCCTACCATTTCTTTCCTGCAATATAGTCTGGAAGACCAGTTCAGTCTTCAGAAGGATGGTTGTCTGCTGCAAGTCACTTCTTCAGCTTTAGCTTATAAACAGACATGCAAGATTTCATACAGTGTGCTTTGAAACAGCACAAGTTTGACTAAAGCTTTTATAACTGTTCCTCCCCAGGATGTCACTTAGAACAGCTTTATCAGATGTTGAAAGTATCATCGTGCTGTGCTGGCCTCTTCCACCCTTCACCTTCTGCTCACCCTCCCATAAGCCTACACCTAGGGGCAAAGCTACAGGCTGCAGTCTGGGCAAGAAAGGTGTATGTGTATGGCTGGAGCTCCTCACATTACATCATTCCTATTAAAGGAAAAAAAAAAAAAAAGAAAAAGAAAAAAGAAGAAAAGGAAATTCTGTTTCTGATCTTTGTTTTTGTGGAGATACAATCAGAAATATGATCCAAGAGTGCTGACTGAATGCTGTCTGCTCATGCCTTGAAATGTCTGGCAGCATGAGTTGTCACATGATTTTTACTCATTTTTACAGCAAGTCTGTCTCCTTTGATCTATTAACAATAGACAATGGGATGCATCAAGTATGTTTCAAGCTCATTCCAGGCCCTCAATCATAATACAACAAAGATTTTGATTCTTAATTCTTTTTAACAATTTACAACTTTTTCTATGGCATACTGTCAACACCTTGTCTACCTAATCTGGGCCTTTTTGGATGGCTGGACCAGAAACATGGGAAGATATTTTTCCTACCCTGCTTGCAGTCTCTAGCGGTGCCACTGTATTTTATCTGGGCCACATTCCTATAGCTAGACTTCAGCCTAAAATCCCTGGGCAAATATGCTGTGCATGCTTCAGCATTTTGCTTAACATCCCTGCCCTGTAAAGAAGTGCACCACTGTCTCAGTGGCAGTTTTACAGAAGTCCATAAGGAAAGCCATGTCTGAGAAGAGAACAGCCCTAATGGAATGACCTTTACTGAGACTTGACACCTACTACCTTGTAAGCTTCTTATACACACAGCTTAATCCACCTGGAGGCTTTTTTGCTTGATGGAAGGTGATAAAAAAGCTGTTCGATTGTAAGCACTGTCTTAGATTCAAAGCATGTAGGCTCCTTGATATTTTGAAGCTTAGGGCACACAGAGGGGAAAAATATTTCTTAGTTCAGGTGAAATTCTCAAGTTGCTTATTAGGAATGAACCCTGGTCTAAGAAACATTTTATTGGTATGAAAGCAAAGAAAAGGCTTCCTTATAGGAAGAAGGGGCCCAGTTCCACAGTGCTTCAGACAAGATAATGTAATAGTGATCATAAAGCTCTCCTCAGCAGACAAAAAGAAAAAAGTAGCCCAACTCTAGAAATTTACAATCCACAGAGGATCTAGCAGATTGCATTCTGGACACCTTAAAGGTGAATGTTCTAAAACATGCATCAGTCTACAGTGATGAAAACTTGTCCCCCTCTGATTATAAATAATTCCCCCTTTCTTTGAGACAACCAAGGTCTAAATCAAAAATTTCTATCAGTGTGATTTTTAGCATGATATAAAAGGGGGAAAAACAGAGTAAAAGACTGCAGCAGTGTCCTGGCACAGCTGTTGGGAGAAGCCAGTACATAAAGCCTCAGAATTAGAACAGAAGGGGAATTATTTGGCAGTTAGCTTTTAGAACTTAAAGAGTAAAGAGGAAAACAGGAAACAAGCAAACAATCCCCCCAAAGAAATGACCTTCTAAAAAGATGGTCTCACTGAACAGAAATGATCTGTCACTAACTGCTCAAACTGTAGAGGCAGCACTAGTGAGAACAGCAGAATAAAAATGCAGTGGTGACTGAGAGCTGAACTCATGTTCTTCAGGTCACTACTTCTCGCTCTCCTCTCCCACTGCAGCAAACATCATCTCCCTCAGGGAAGCAAATCCTTGGAGCTCATCCTGGCTCCTACCTGAGCCAAGGTGCATCAAAGCCACCAGTATTGGCCTTATGCAACCTAAAAAGGAAATTGTGCAAACCCGTTATTACATACCATGAGAGAAAGCTTGAATAAACTCTCTTCAGCCGAAAGCTTTTCTAGCACAAGTTCCAATTTCATACTCCCCTGGGCACTGTTTCTAGGATTTTTCTTTTCTCTGCAGGATAATGTTGACGATCTTCCATCACCCTGGAATCTTCAAACACTTTGTCCTTCTGCAGTTGGCCCAGGTGACTAACTTACTGTTTTAAAGAGTTGGACACAAAAAGTTCAGTATGGAAAAATTTATATGGACATCACTGTTTAATAAATATTATGAAATGGAAGCTTTTTAAAAATTGTGTTGATTTCTTTTAAGGTGGCTGACATGTCTATTGATGGCTTTAGTCACTTAGACCTAAGGTTGCTTTCCTGTGAGATTCTGGTTTGTGTTTGCTACACTCCACCTGTGTCATATATGCTAGGCTCTAAATGTAGCAGTAGCTAACCTTTATCTGATGGGTTTTATAATATAGGCCATTTATATGAAGTGAGTGGAACATTGATCCTCCTGTTCAAGTTTCCTGAGATTATTCAGTATTAGCATTGCTGAGATTAGTCACACCGTAGCTGCTGTTCATGTAGATTGCTTGATACAGAATATTTCCCACTATACACAAAGCAGCTCTGTAGGAAAACCCAATTCAATCAATTTGAGCAGCCCTTCTTGTGCTACACTGGTATATTATGTATTGGACAGATAAAGTTGTGATTCTATCTAATATATTCTTTGCCTGGTTTGACTGATGTACTGAATGAATGGAGATACCTAATGCTATCCAGTCCTGCTGCTGAAAGATAATGGCATCATTATTTGAAAAAAGACCAAAAAAGGGAATGGGGGGAGGGAAGGGTTTAACCTCTGCTTCTCACATCTGTAGCAAACATGGATGGTGCAGTGTGGAGAAAATCTGGCAGAGGAGACTTCTGACAGCAAACTAAAGAAAAGTAGAAACTGAGGATGACAAAAAGCTCTAAATACTGATGCAATGCTAGCAGCTGTAAAAATTGAGGTGTGCCAGTCTCATTTTCAAGAGGTGCTCTGCAGACTGCAAAATACTTTTAGATAAGCAAACTATCTGAGCCTCGGGATTTTTTTACTCTTTTCCCAATTTTTATAATTATTGGTTGGGATGGTAGAAGCACCTATATCCCTGAGAGGTCCACCACATCCCTGTAGCTGTTTGCTCCAAGTGGCATGGGTGAGCACTTGCAGCTTCTGCTGTGGAGACTCTCTAGTGACAGTGCTCCTCTAACTCCAGGCCTGTCAAATTTTAAAAATATAAAGGAAAATAATGTTAGGGACTTAAAAAAAAAAAATCAAGCCAGTAGATCTTTTGATCTAAATCTATAAACAGGTAGTTCATGTTTCCAGGAGTTATGCTGACTTTCTAACACTGGAGATGTACTGAACATTTAAAAACACATCAGCTTTTACATAAAACACTTTGGAGACAGGAAGGGAGCCAAGAAATTATCTCCTATGTTGTATTATAAGAGAAACATGAAAAGTAGCTCAGAAGAATTATTATAAAAAAGGGGACAGACACAGCAAACAATGGAAGTGCAGCATCACCAAATGGTTAAGGTGTATTCTGTCATAAATGGAAAAATCTGAGAAATGGAAGACAATGTCCTAAGACCAGAGAATAATGGTGTCATCAGGTGGCATGTTTTGTTAAATCTTGTATACAAACTCCTTTGATTTCTTCAGTCTCTCAGTAGCCTTGTGTTTGTTGTTCCTGCTGGGTTACAACAGCATTAGATTTACTGATGACATACCTAAGTCTGGAAGCAGCACCATTTATAGTGCTTCAAACACAACCTGCGTTGCAGTTTTACCCAATTTATTATTATCAACATACATCTAGACAGCTTTGCTGGTAATGTGCTGTAGTCACTGGGGACTGCTTGGGTCACTCCATCTAAGGAATGCGTGTGTATGGAAAGAACCAATACATTGTGTTTGTAGAAATTTTCATAGCAGTATAATCACAAAGACTTCAGATTAACTACATACTTCTGCAATTGGGACTGCAGATAGGCAAGAAAGGTGGGTAAGCTTTTTCTCAGCTTATGTAGTTACTTTTCAATGAGCCTCCCCAAGGTCTTTTACATAGATATTTTTCTCAGTTTTAAATACAATTTTTTAAAATTGACTTTTAAAAGAAAATTTATTAGAATTACTCTTCCCCTGTGATTACATTTATTTTTACACTTTGTCTCCATGCTAATTTTGGTGTGTTTAATTGGATTTAACTATATCCCACACTGCTCTCCTTCAGAAGTACTTCAACTATTACATCATCCCAGCTGTTTTTCCTACATAAATTTTCTAAATATAGAAAACTTCAAGTAAAACCAGTTGGTTTTGTTGCTTAATCACACTATGGCATGATGATATTTATCAAGTTCTATGAATGAGCCACCATAGTTACACTAAATTTAATGGGATTTTGGCACATTTTTTTTGGTATGTGTTTGATGTTGTCATTGTTGTGGTTGTTCTTTGTTTTGGGGTTTTTTGTTTTGTTTGTTTTTGTTTTTGTTTTTGTTTCTCCACCCTGTACAGGAACCTAACTTTCAGCAAGATAGTAACTAAAAGCCAGACTGTCCACTAGCAGCCATCATCAGCTGTTGCCTGTAAGGATGCTCCAGATGACCTCCACAGTTGTTTTCTGAAGGAAATTATTCTACATTTCTATTAACTTCATGAAAAATCTCAGTTGAGCCTTGTTGAATCAGGGCATTCTTCTCTCAGCCACCTTTGCTTTGCCAACAGGGACACCTAGTCAGGAAATTTTAAGCCTGGAGATTCATCTCACTGAGCTTCAGACATTTAACTGGGATGGCTAAATTAAGAACCTAGTTATGTGTGTCATTACCAGTATAAATTTCAGAATGACACCATGACTCATGTAAACTCCAGACCTATCAATAGGGAGCAAGGGATAATTATCATATAACTCAGGAGAGTGTTTAAAGCAGTGGGATGGACTTGGAATAGAGTTGCTCTCCATGGAGAGCCTGTAAGAAAGAATTACTAGCATTTTCTGCATTTCTGCTGCCACAGCATACTTTTTTCAACATACTGAAAGTATTTCTTTTTTCATGTTTACTATTAACATTAATGTCTCAAGAATGAGTAACAGTGATACTTGAAGTATAGTATTACAGACTGAGCTAGTGTGTTTCTAAATAGTTGTCTGATGTCCATATATTCAGAAGAATATTTAAAACAGCACAGTATTTTTTTATCCTAGTGGAAAACTGCAACCTGCTAGACTAATATTGTATATCTGATGCTATTTCTCAGGTGTCAAATCCTTCAACAGATGAACTTGCAGCTGAAATTTCAGGGAAGAATAACAAAATAACCTGAAATCTGCTGTTACCTACAATAACAGTGAAAATATTATCACTACCATTTCCTTCAAAGCATCTGGATTTTAACATATACCCTCTTTCTAGGAAATAAAACAGGAGGATGTAAGCTGAATATTGTCCTTAGTCAGTTTCACAGGTTATAAGAGTTTTTTACCTTGAGTAATACCAGGCAAATTTTTCTGAACTCATTTGTATCAATAATTTGATATATCATCATAAAAAAAACCATCAGCAGACCCTGCATCTGCCTGATACTGATGTTAAGGAGGAAGAGGAACATATTCTAAAAGACTGATGCCTGATCTGAACTGAACTGTCCACCGCAGACAGAGATATCTACTGGGAGATCCCTACCCACAACAGGCATGAATTAAAATTCAGTCCCCAGGGGGTTTTCAGTAGCAAACCTTGGACAATTTTCTAAGCAATTTGTGCTTTATTAACAAAATTCAAAATCTAGACTAAGATGAATTTAACGTGCAAGAATTTCTTGGCTAGGCACCTCCAGTTTTAAAGAGCTTGTAAAGCCCAGAGACAGTCCCTGAATAAACTGAAAGGTTCTGCTCATCCACAGCCACACAACAACATAGACTTTTTTCAACTTTTTATAGCAGATTCAGAGAGTCCCCATTTTTACTTTGTGAGGAACAGAAAACTGTTTACCTGTGTAACAGCACTGACATGCTGAAAACTACAGGGATTTTCCCAGCCATGGTATACGAGCTCTTTAGCTAAATTTCTTTGTGGCATACATGCCACGGGTTTTCCATCCATGCCTTTGATATGCTTCATCCACTGTCTGGAAGAAGGCTAATGACTAGAAAGCATAAGTAGGATAATTAAGATAATACTAAGATGAACAGCCTGACATTGGCCTTATGAAAAGCTATGAAAACACTGATTTTGGATGAGATATGTATAAAACTAAAAAACATTATCATTAATGCTAATTAACTAATTAAATAATCCATTAATTCATAGTGAGGAAAAAAAGACAGGTTTTATCAACCAAACAATTACTAATAAAATTACTTTTTTTGTTAAAGGCCATAACATTGACTGACACACTTCCGTAATGTGTTCTGAGTTACCCAAAAGAAGGTTAGGAGCCTGATTATTGCATCACATGATGAAGAGTTATCCACTTTTGATTATGAATGAAAGACAACCATGTGTTGATCTCTAAATCAGCAGGAAATATGTGCAAGATGATGAAATAGTTGGTAGCCACAAAGACAAAATTAATAATTAACAAAGGTAACACTTTAAGCAAGGAAAAGATGGTACATCTTTAACAATCTGAAATCTTCTAGAAAGAAGCCTTCCTAGTGTAAGCATCTGGTATGCTCAGATAATAAACATTAGCAGCTTAATGCAAAATTAAAAGATAAGATGCTTTGGTTTGTATTACAAAAGTAATAAACATAAAGGCCTTTCCAGGCCTTAAAATGAATCTATTAGCATGGTTCCAATGGGACTCCTCAGCATGATCTCAAATGCGCTTCTGTTGATAAGTCTCTTGTCTCTCAAACACCTTCAGAATCGTTAACCCCAATGTGCTGGGGTGTCTCTTGCTATTTCTATTTGCAATGTCATTTTCATTCCTTCTGCCCCCAAACTTTTCTAGTGTCATTCTTTAGGAGAGTGTTTGCTTTCCTAGAGGCTTTCTTGATTCATCCCCTCACTGTGCCCCTGTGCCATTGGGTCAGTTTCCACAAGGATCATCGAATGGCCCATATTACCAACCTGATATATGTTATTTCATGTAACTCTTTTAGATACTGGTAACATCATCTGCAGCTTGCCAAAGTCATTCTGCAGCATTATACCTTAAAGCATACACCTTATTTTCTGTCATTATGCCTCGAAGTGTGATCTATCTGCAGTGTCACCATGCAGTGCCTGTGTTTGGGGTCAAGTGTCCACCCCTTCATTTGTTCTCCTACAGCTAGAACAAATCTACCTCATACTACAGGATATTTAAGTTTTAATCTCTTGTGCATTAGCTGAAACACACCTTGAGCTTCTGCCTATCAGGGGAAACTGTCACTAATAAAGTATATTGGCTCCCTCATCACTCTAGGTTGGACCAGCCTCTGGAAATACCTCTCTCTGCTACAGTACCACCACCAAAACTAAAGCAAACAGGATCCTAACTCAGACAAGGAATTATGATCTGAAAGGCAGAATGAATATTAGCATGCATGTTACCTTCATAGTTCCAAGAGAACTGATAGCAGATTAGATTAGCATTTTCTTCCTTTTCCAAATCACCTTTTTCTTTATGCAGTTTCCTGTTTATGAAATTTCTGTACTAACCTTAATGGGTATTTTGACCCAATGTACCTTATGATAAATGCCATAATCACCCATTTGGAGGCTGTCCCATGTTCTCAAGACCAGAGATTTTTGGATGACAGCCTTTTATTTCATTTTCATTTGGCTTCTGTTCCTAAGCACTTTGCTTATTATCAGGCCCTTTTGTTGTGTGTACTCCAGTTTCATCCTACTAATTGGCTACAGTGTGGGTCTATGATCCCTATCAAATTAACTTCTACTGTAATTGAGCCTGCTAGAATCGAATTGCCTGCATAACCTCCTCTTTAAGTCATGTTCTCATTGCTGTACACTTAATATCAAATTTTCAATACTTTACACTTCCATCAGTGACTATGCATCTGAAGCTATCTTGGATAAAAGCATCGCTTACATAAAAATTGAATTGAATGCCTTTTTATAACCACAAAACAGCTGACACAATGGTCAATATCTAATAGTAAAATTAAAAATCAGTCCACTCAGCTAAGTTAGTTGACTTTGTTGATTTTAGTTGGATGAGAGCATAGTAGTAAGAGGACACAGTAATTTCCTGTGGTGGTATCTAGGCATGGGGAGTTAAGAGTTTCCTTCTGGATAGGTTAGCAAACTTGAGGATAGATGGGAAATCCAAGAGATTTCATTCACTCTAGTCATTAAGGCTCTGTATAGTCAGTGAAACCTCCACCTAAGCCAGGCACCTGGCCATGCTGTAGAAATACATTTCTTTCAGTTTAAGTAATGTAATGAGAAACCACTCAAAAAGCCAAAACATTGTTGAAGATTTCCATACAGATGTTGTTACCCAGAACAAAGCCATGATGTACAGGGGTCAGGAATCATGGTGGGGGAAAAAAATAAAAGAAAGAATGAAGTATAGGCAGTGCTTAGTGGCTTAGTGAAAATAATTAGAACAGGAAGTACAGTCAGCTCAGTAAGAAGCTACTTTAGCACTCCTTTTACTATTTTTATTTGCACTGGTTAATACCTTCCTACATCTTAAAATAACTAGGCCAGCTTGTCTGAGGGAATGCAGAACAGAGTGCTAATTTCATCTCTGCCTCACAATTCACCAGGGTCAACACTTCCTAAATTGGAATTTCATATCCTGTCCTATCAGATGATGTCAAATAGCACGTTCTATACCTTGTTACTTTTTAATGTTAAATTACAGCGAAAAGTCAGATTTTGGCAAAACATGGTGGACTTGTAGTCACCCACTCACTTCGTGGCCTTCAGTATCACTTTTCCCACCTTGACTTTGTAAGATCACACCCTGTCTTCAGCAGCTGCTGAATATCCCAAACTTTCCAGTACCCTTTAGTAATTACAAATTCTTGGAGAAACTGATTAGTATATAGATTTTATTTGCGTAATAGATGATAATAGAGAAATATCTTCCTTGTGATTGGTTAAGCCTGGCAGGCACAATGTGCATGTTAGGAATTTCTTCTATGGAAAATTACAACAGAAAGCATCAAAATGTTCATGTTTTGTTTGGGGTGAAACTTCTAAAAGATCCTGCAGTATCTTCCTGACAAGTCATTGGGTGCCTCTGAGCAGATGAATTGCACTAAGGTATAAATACATGGAAATTTCAGCGCAACTGTTTGTCATCAGATTAGAATGACAATGATGAGGAAAGGTAGGTGAGATACCTATAGTTGTGGCTTAGGAAAAAAAGACCCCAAACAACAAACTTGTATTAATTTATTTTGACAGGCAGATATTTCTGACTGTGAAATTCCTAGTTTTTGCATGTGTAACTCTCAATGAATCTTCTTTTTGGAGTGCAGAGCCAGCCAGACTGAGAAGGGAAAAATGGAAGTAACTGCATTAGTGAGGTAAAAGGTGTGCTTTAATCATGTTTCTCTTATTATCTGAAATAAAAGTTATTAGAGGGCATACTTTAGGTTCACAAGTATTTGTTTATTTAGAGTTGACTTATGAAAAGCCTGCTTTTAGTAAAAAGACTTGCTTTCCAAATATACAGTGACTTACATAATTTTAAACCAATTCTCATTTCTATGAGTGATACTGAAAACAACAGCAATCCTTCTACTAGAAAACACCTAAGCCCTTCCACTTCTCTATTTTCAGTTCACTCATACACCATATACCTACACATTAAAAATATTCAGAATAAACTTTATTTTGTCTGCATAGTTAAAATAATAATAGCAAACTTACAAGAAATTTATCATATCAATTCAACACACTGATAATCCTTCTCCTTCCATCCAGTCTGAAACTGGAACCAAATAGAGCCCAAGGTGCTATTTAATTTTCAAGAGTCAGATCCTAAACATGCCACTATAGATAATTCTTGGTCAGAGACATTCCTTCACTCTTATATGCATGTGCAGCATCATCCATACAATAGTCCTCTTCTGATGTCAGAGGCTGCACAATATTATGTTATTATTTAATGCCTCATGCAAAAAACTGCAATAACCGTCAGGAATTAGAGAGGATATCATTTGTTAATGATCTCAGAAAAAGAAAAAAAAAACACTTCTTGCCTCTCCTTTGCACTGGAAAGAAACATCATTTATTTACACAATCAGCTAAGACCAAATAGAGACTTGTAAACTTTGTATAGTCAAATTGCTTTTCTACACTATGTATCCATCTACACCGTCTGTTTAAATGCAGCTCACTCATAACACGAACAACAAAAAGAGGAGAAAATTTTTCCTTTCAAAGCAGAGTAGCCTCCACAGGATAAAATTTAACATTTTACATTGAGTAGAGGGAAAAATTTACAATTTAAAGCTTACTACAACATACTCTCCATAAAACAAAATAAGTACAGAACTCCTTATTCACATCACTGAGATGTAGAAACTTCTCTCATATGACTCCAGATACCTGAATGAGTGTCCGTGGAGGAGCCTGGTTGTCCTATACTCCCTCTCCACTTGCAACAAAGACAGAAATAAATTTCCTAATGTGTGATAAATTCCTGTCCTCCCTCACCACCTCTAAACAAAACCTTTCCTTCCCCTCAATATCTCAGTGAGACTGAGAGGTACACATGCAATTTCTTTCAGTTCTTGATTTATTACCTACATGGAGACAAATTATGGTTGCTTTATAAGAATACAGGGCAGGAAGAAATGCCCTGGGCTGTCCCACCAAGACTGTCCTCTCCTCAACTTCCCATGTTTACTTCCCCTAAAGTATTTGTAGGGAGTTACAGTTCTCCTCAGCCCTCATTCCATTTGTCCAAACAATGGGGTCCTTTGTTTTCTCCTTCTAAGAACAACTCTGCATTTTCCTGATTATGCTAGCAGCCTTTTTTTGGCACTTACTCCACATGGAATTAATCCTTCTAGATTACATTGACCCAAATCTCACATGTTTCTGTGGATACAGCTTCATTCTGACCTTATAACACAACAGTAATGCTTCCAGGTCCACTGGAAACACTTGGTCTCACACTTCTCTGCATCCTGGTTGCATTTTTCGTGGTGGTGTCACACTGATGTATCACAAACCTCCTAAGTTACACAAACAGACATCAATCTGTCTTCTTCATTCAGGTTTCCATGGCAGAGATTCCAGCTAGTCATGCCTGTCCCTTGGCTACAACAGTCTTAATGAGTTAAATGAAACAGGCAACAACATTTTTGTCCTAGCTTCACTAGCTGAGAAATTAAACACATACTAATGTTGTTATTTTAGCGCTGTCTTCTCAGGGGCTATTTCCAAGCCTTCCCCAGGATTAGCCAGCCCCGTTCTGAAGCACAAAGCCATCAGCAGCACTGGGCAATAAGGCTAACCTGGTTCTTCCCACCAAGAGTAACCAGAAGTTTGTGCTGTCTCTTTTTTTCTTTTATTTCTGAAATATTTTGTTCAGCTTGCCACAGTGACTGAAACCAAGAAATCCAAACAGTGTAATGATACAAAGTGGTTTGTATTAGTGTCTGTCTTGTTTTTCTCTGTTGTTTAAGGGATCAATATTAATGAAGAGAGAAGCTATAAACATCACTAATGAGGATGAAGTCAAATATCCCTCACCAGAGCTGTAAGAGCTTGAGCTTGTACCAAATGAAGATGACATCCACTATTAAAGGCTGCATTTTAATTCAGCCACAATAATATAAGTGAAGTTAGTGCTATTGGTAAATTTTAATAGATGATGTCTTACAAAAGCAGCCTACTTGAAATTCAGCCCAAAGACTAAATTAAAGTCAAAACCCTAGTCAGTTAACTGTGCTATAACATGTGAAGAATTGATTTTCTTATTTTCAGCTGTCAGACCTGCTACAAAGAATGAGTTTTAATTCTGGAGATGTTATTAAACTCCTTGCTTAACTGGCAGAAAAATGGAACCACTAGCCAGGCGACAGTGGTAGGGCTGTCGGAGTGAATGACACCTGTCAGAGTATGATGAATGACCCTCTCTGCCCCACAATCCCCCACTCTGTCACTCAGGTGAGGGCCATTAATCTTCATCCAGGGCCTGTCAGGCCAGGCGGCCACGACGACAAAACATCTTCTTGCATTTGCTGCCACCACGCACGTAACAATGCGATATTCTTATTGTCACAGCGATGCTGAATTAGCATAATTTATTATGACTTTCCTCCCCCTGAGCCCCCTCCCCACCCAAAACCCAAGTAGGGGAGAGATGCGATTAGACAGATGGAGGGTAGGCCCAGCCTGCCAGCCCTGGAGCCCCCCGCAGTGCTTGATGAGGAGTGGAGCATCTCCACAAACCAATCAAAAAGCTGGCAGTTCAATTACAGAGTAATAAAGGGACATTCATCATTCAATTAGGCACCTGTCATGGTTTCACAAAAGGGAAAACTTCTAACCTGAGACTCCAGGGAGAAGATGCTACAACCAGGAGGCAGAGAAATAAATGAAAAAAGGACAAAGTCAATTACTGGCCAAACCAGACAAAGGGAAATATGTTAAAATAAGGGGAAAGTTATCCCTGGGCAAAAATCAGAAAAGTTACAAGACCTTACAAAGATTATAAAGGGCCAGCATTAAAAGCACTATGCCATGCTATGCAGTGACATGCACACTATCAGTTTTCCCCCCTTGCCACATTCAATGAAAGCTGAATGTGATCATGAAGAATGCTTTAGGGAAACAGCATTGTGGTTTAAAAGCCCCGATATTATTACTGTGCACACCATCTTTAGAAAGAACGCACCTATTCATCTCACCTCGTTGCTGTGCCTTGTTTCAAATGCTATAAGAACCTGGGGTTATTGTTCTTATCATGTTAAAACGTTAGCAATTCCACTAAGCACTGGCAAACATAGGCAAACCCTTTGCAAAAACAAACAAAAAAAGCAGAAGCCAAAAACAAACAAACAGAAAGAAATCACTAACACGCCATATAACTGCCAAGCCTTTGGCATGTAAACCACAGAAACTAAGCAGGCTTGTTTTATTCAAAGTTATTTTGTTCAATTTATGTGCTTCATAGTTTGCAGAAGCCAGATCTTGAAAGTTATCAAAAATTAGAACATGGCAGAGATGAGATAGTTTGTCAGGCAGACTGGAACTAATGTGGATTTATCCTGTTCTGCAGCTGCAAATAACAGGTAAAAAAAAATATAATAATATTAGATTGCTGAACAGCTGCTTGTGCAATAAACTCTGTTAAGTTGATTACCTGCCTGCTAAGAAGGTTTATAGTAAATTGCAATTCTAACATTAAATTACCAGAACAGCTAAGGTTGGATTTGGTTGGAAAGATGTAGGGCTAATCCAAAAACATTCTTTAGAGGTGATGAATGAAACCCTGTACAACCAGCTGGAATGGCTAGAAAAGTCTAGAGTGTCTTGATTTTAATCCAACACTCATTTTCAGACAGGCTGTTTGAATCCTGGTGCCTGCTTACAGAGAGAGCACAGGGGCATGAGGAAACCTCCATTTATCACTGTACGAGTGCAACGCTGCCTGTCTCCTCATCCCCCTTCTCCTCACAGTAAGCCTAGGAGCACGCCAGGCTAACACAGCTATAAGGTTTCCAAGAGACAAGCTAGTTCCTGCGTGGGGTTGCAGTTTGACATGTGGATGTGTCACATCACTCATGCGTGGGTCAGGCTGCAGCTCTGAGTGCTCATGTCGTATCAGACCACAGGATTTACATCTTCAAACTAAGCTAATGGTTTTTAAAATTCTATCTAAATGAGTTCATGTAGGATAAAAATAAAGGAACTCTTTGGGAATATTTTGTCAATTAATGAGGAAAAAATACTGTCAGATAGATATTCTCGAGTTCAGCATATGACTCACTCTAAACACCAATTATTTACAGCAGTAGTCAGAGCTGGTCTTGCTGGGGAAGTGGCAGAAATCATTTTGCAGTGCTTTATTTACAAAAGGATCTGAATTTACAACAGGGTGCAAAATAACACGAACAACTGATTTATGTGCTGAATACATTCTCCCATGCCTTTATGTATTTGCATCCCAGGGCCTAATGAAGTTCTGATAAAACATAACAAAAAGGCTACTAATGCCTACAAACCTTGTCCACAGGAGTGCTGCAAAGATAAAGCCGGTAAGGTTTTAAACTGGCTTGGAGATAAAATATGCTATATAGCATAAATAGAAGCTGCAGCACTGTGTGCTGCCCTCATTACACTATTTTGAAGGAGTCATCACAGACTGTTGCATCAGCTTTCTCAGAACACCAGACAGGGAATTTTTTCTTTTTCCCCTCCTGATATAAATACATTCTAAATACAAGCTTGCAAAATCCAGAAAGTTGGAAAAGAAAAAAACCAAAAGTGCCAGAATTGCTGAATCTCATAATTTATAATTTCTTCCCTATCCTTTCCCCTAGAAAATATAGTTTATCAATACAGTGGTTGCCTTTGAGATTAGTTGCAATGTCAAGATTTTCAGCAGAAAAGAGGCAGGGAATGGTGCATGAGTCTCAAAGGTGTTTGATTGTATTGGCCCTTGAGGTTTTCTACATACAGTTCCACTGCTGCTGTGCAATGGTTCAAAAAATTGAAAGCCAAGGGTCCAGGGAATAGATTACAAAATTAGTAACTTGCTGTTCCTGCTTTGATGTCAAACAGAAAACAAACAGAAATAATACCCCTTTCAGGAAGTCTAAAAATAACTAAATAAAGCAGAGTCAAAAATACCACAATTGGTTTCAGATGCAGAGTTGCAATTATCAGGCTCCAAAACATCCAATTTGCCTTCTCTTCTGCACAAGCATACATTATAAACAACCTGGGAACTCAGAGACTAAAGGCAGGGATTCTCAGAAGTCCTGTAAGAGGGACAGTTATGGAAGAGGGAGAGGAAAGAGCATGTCTATATATTCCTAGTAGGTCCCTACTATTTGAAATTCTGTTTTTCCATATAGACTTCTATATAGATAGTATCACAATAACTTACTAAATCCTACAAATTAATTAAGAAATACATAAATTATTCTGAGTTTCCAGTGTGGTAGTCTTTAACAAATCAGGTTCTCCAAGGCTGTCATGTCAGTGATCTACTTTACTAAGTCTTAATAAATGCAGCACAGTTATCCAAATGCCTTCAAAGAGCACAATTTACCTATCTTGTTCCTGTGGATACTGTGCAGTTGCTTCAAGAAACAGAATTTCCCAGGGAAGAAGCACTACCAGGGGTACACGTCAGCAAAACCACAAAAGGAAAATGAGGATACAGGGAATAAAAAAAAGGTAATCATATTGAGACAAAAAGGGAAGACAGTAAAGTACCAGGACAAAAGTAGGATGAATAATTGATGAGCTGGTGGTTTACAGGAGAGTTTCATTAATATTATCCTGCAGGTTCATTAAGCACTGTCCCAGTCTTGTCTTCAAAGGTTCCTCCTGAGTTTTGATTAGGTGCTGCAAGTCTTTCGCTTAGACATCAGAACTTCAGGCCTTTGGTGGTGACAACCATTTCCTCAGATTCAGTCCATTCAGCCAAGCACCTTTTGGAACTGCTTTTTATTCCCCTCCCACTAATCACAGGTCCCTAACCATGACAGCAAGTCTTAGTAAATAATATATCAAGATAAATGATAATTGTTCTGTTTTAAGTGTCTCCTAATGAGCATCATAAATTAAAAATTAATATTGCAAAGACTGTATGAATAGCATCAATGCCATAAACAGAGCAGCAGGGATCAAGAATGCAAATGAAAGTGAAATGCGCCCTTATCCACCTCCTATATGAAAAAGCTCTGGAGCCAGAAGACTGTTAGACATTACAAAGCTAATAAATGGCTTTAATGAAGTTCTGTAACAGGCAATTTCTTCTTAATCTTCCCTTCACCTTCCAATATTTGGCTCTTCTGGATTGTGACATTTCTTTTATTGTGTTTTTTTCCCTTTAAACCATCTCTCAAGAATTGTTTGCTTCTTGTTAGGTGCAAGAGTAATCTCAAATTAAAGCATACTGCTAGAGCAAAACCTAGAGAATGGGCTGGTTAACAGATTGCTGATCCTGATGATCATGCAGAAAGGCTAAGGCGATTTGGCAGAAGCCATTCTGTTGTGTGACGTTGCTATTATCATTGTGTCTCCTATTCAGAGAGTGCATTCAAGTGGTGTCTTTTTCTGGGTGACTGAATAAGGTAAGCTTAGCTATGCCCTTGTACCTCCAAGTTTCAGCTAGAAAGAAAGGAGGCAGCTGTAATTTTTACTCTTCCTTCTTCCAAAGCCTCAGTTTATTCAATTTAGATGTAGCAAAAGCACTTGCACAAGCAGGGCTTGCATCTTTTTCTAGTGGCTGGACTAATCTGTAGCTGAATCCCACCACTTTCAGTTTTGTAAATACTGAAGCTGATCCTTTTGAAGCAAATGTCTTTGAATACTGTATTTGTATCATCATGGCCCTAATTGTTCTTAGACAGTAAATCAGGTCAGACTTTGAAAAACACACAACATACTAAGTCAGTAAGCTCTGAATAACACAAAATACAAGCTCATGAAGGAATCTGACACTAGAGAGGATTAGAACACTTTGATAATTGACTATTTTTTTTAAGACATCTGGCAAGTCTTCTAGTCCTTGTCCATAACCAACAATCAGGGGTGCACAGAAAATAAGACTGAATCGTTCAGCACAGACTGAATCACTAAAAATGTCATTTCACCACCCAGTCTATCCTCTATCCTAATTTCAATCCTCTCTCCTTTTTTCTTGCTTGCCTTTTTGTCCCATCATCTAGCAACTCTGAGGTAAGAAAAAGCAACAACCAGCTTTTTATGTTAGCCTGCTCCCTAAATTATACCAGACACAGGGATAGTGAGTTTAAAGAAAAAGAACATAAGTTATACGTTATGAAGAAAAGCAATTACTGAGGAGAGGCTACTTTTCTGTCTCCATCATTTTTAAGCCTAAAGCAATGGAAGTGCTAGTCACTACTCTGTAATTAAGGCTGAAGTCTGCATTTCAAAGAAGTTCAACTTCTTTCCATGATGCACCCAGTACAAACAGAGAATATGCCCTTTAAAGCACAGAATTACTTTGGAGAATTTATAAATATTTCACTTCAGGCTTACTTTTATGACAAAATTAAGACACCCTTGATATTGTATTGTTCCTGTTGAAATAAGTACCAAAATAACTCAGATTTTAAATGCTGCAGCAAAATCTCAGCATAACAGAAATATTTTTTTCTAGAGCAAATGGTTTTCTTATTATATCTTTGGCACTGTAAGACAAGACTGAGACTCCTCTTAACAACACTTAATGATATCAGAGATAACTAAACTACCTCTTAACTGATAAAAGACTTTTTTAAGTTTTGTGAGACATTTATGCTTCCCTAGTGTTAGGAGCTTCCTTGGTGAAAGTCTTCACTTCTTCCATCACTACACCTCAACAATTCAGAATTGCTTGCCTGGGTTTGTTGCCCTGGCAGAAGCACAGGCAAAGCCATTAAAAGCAGAGAGTCATTAAAAGTTGGAGACTAATGTATCTTTGAAATCCAATTTCACCTCCTTCGGGACAACAAACAGTAAAATCCATTAACCATAACTGTATGGTTATCTCAGGGCATCACGAGATGGAAGGATTAGTGCTATTCCAAATTTCAGGAAGTCTCGATTTGTTTTAAATGTGATTTTGTTTTCAAGGTACTTGGATTGATAATTTTCATCTTTACTTAAAATATTATTGTAATGCCAGTAACTTTTAGATTACTAAAATAGTCCAACCATGGTGAGTTCTGTTTTAATCAGCTGGTGGTATCACTGCAACTACACTTCATTTATTTATGCCAAATCTACACCAGCTGAGGATCTAGACATGTCTGTTTGCTCCCTTGATTTTTTTAAGCTCATGCAAACTGTGAGCATTATACCCAAGTGCAATTCCTCTTTTCTACCAACAATTGGTTTTGCACTGGCACCCTCAGGTTTGATCTGTGCCGAATACACCTGCTCTCAAGGCAGTGAACTGGGACCACCAACTCATTTCATAAAGGGCCACTGAGCAGCTGTCACATGATAGCAACTCCCAGGCAGTACTGACCTGTAACAAATCTGAACTCCTGACCCAGAGGTGAAAGGCTCTCTATCCAATTACCAATCTCCTGAGTGAGACACTACTGTTTTGTCTTGAAAACATAAATATACACAAAAGAATAAACAAGAATGAAGTAATAAAAAATTTCCATAATTGTTAATATTTTGTTATACACCAAATCTTGGAAATCAGATATATCATTGCCAGCAGCAGACTTTCTGGACTCTGAGCCCATGTAAAAAACCTATTAAGAGAGACAGAATGAAGCAATATTCCCCCTTCTTTCCTCTTACATCCCACATAAGATTTCTATAAGGAAAGAAAAGAGAGTGGTCTATTTCATGTTCTCCCCTATGAATTCATCTATGTAAATAACATTTTTTCTGCAAATGGCTAACTCGTAAACATAAAAATACCCTTATTCTGTGAAGCAAGTAATTTCCTCTACCTGCAAGTTCAAGAAAAAAAAGGCCACTTCACAATTGAGAGCCTGATAAAATGAGCTATAATACTATTCAGTTAGAGCTCAGGGAAGAACACACTTTTCTTTGATTCCGTGTCACTCACATTTTTCTTAACAGTGTCAGTAAGCAGCAGTAGAAGAGCCCAATCTTCCTTTATTTTTAGTAATACTAAAGCTGCAAGAGAATTCTCTTTTCTTCTCTTCCAAATATATATAATAAGACATCTACCTTAAGAAGCAATAATAGAAAAGCTGCCTTAATGATTTCATCTTCATAATTTACTGCAATTACTACATAATTATATCAATGCCTCTTTTTAATTGTAATAATACAAGCTTAAACTAAGGCATCTTTTAACAAAGGTAAAGAAAAAAGTTATTTGAAATGAGTCACTGAAAGTTCACTTTCTCTTTTAGGCTTCAAATCATGCCACGTGTAGCCCTCTGGGTCCAGGTAGCTGTGGACTGCAAAGCTCCAGGCTGAGTGGCAGCTTGCCATCCATCTGCCCATCTTGCCAGCATCTTCCTCTGTCCCACCCAGGAGAACAGGAGTTTGGTAGAAAACATGCTGACAAGAAAGCAAATGAACAAAAATGCTGTGCGAGTCCTAATTTCAAGCAGCAACTTTACATGCTTTTTTTGAAACCTCAAACAAAACAGTCTTTTGCTACTATCTCCAACAATTTCTACCACAACAGCTGTCCCTGCTTGTAACATTGAATGCATGACAGTCGAGTCACTTGGTCAAATGGAATTTTGTGCACTTGGCAGAGGTTTTACAGAGCTGTTGCACTACCTCCTATTAATGCTCTCACCTTCCCAGGCACAGAGAGCCTTGAAGGCAGCAGAGCCAGCACAGAGAAGAAAGAGAGCCCCAGGGGTTAGCATAGGGGTTGGGACCTCAGTTCCAAGCCTGGGTCTGCCCTTGCCTTGCTGAGAGGCTGTAGGCAAGTCTTTTTTCAGCTTCCCCTTTATTGAGAAAGCATAAGGGCATGAGTACCCTTTGCAAGCCACATTTTGGATTATACATCTATAAAAGCTGAACAATGCTATTACATAAAAAAAGAGGCAATCTGTGTGCACTGAAGAACTTCCTTGTCCCTAGTGAATGGGACCACATTCATAACAGAAGTAAAAGGGACAGAGAAACTCTCTTCTGTTACTTTTGTGCACCCTAATGTACGCTGCATTCATTTCCAGAGTAGAAGTAAGCAACATGCAGGCAGAAAAAAAGGAGCAATAATGCTCTGAAGTCTCAAGGGAAGGAATTATTTTTTTTCTTACCAACCTTTATGGATTAACCTGGAGTCTAACTTGGCCCTTCAGGCTGCAGGCTGGGATCAGCATTTGCCCCTCAGAGGGAGCTGACTGTGTCATGGTGAGTTAGTTTTTCAAGATCTGTGTAATCTCCCTCTGGTCTCACACAAGTGTCAGGAGGGGGCTTGCAAAGAAATCCAATATAAGAGTAGACCAAACAGCTCCCTACACTGCCATATCAAAACTAAACCTGAAATCATGGTGTCATTTACTCCCCTCAGATAAAAGCACAATGGAGAGCATTAAATAACAGATACACTACAGACATTTTCTAAGAAATTATGTTGCTCCATAACTGTTTGTTGGCAGTCTATCACATTCAGGGTCATTTACACTTCAAAATGTTGTATGTATCACTGATATTGATCTCTGTTTTAACGATGAGTAGCAGACCCTCCTTTAATATTTGTATACCTTAACTTGGAAAACATTTGCGAAGTTGACTTGTGCATCAAAAACTTTTAAGACAGACACTGAAAGAGAACATGATGTCTGTAGTCCCAAAACTCCTCTGCTGCCATTTCTAAAGTTTTGATAATAGCGTTTAGCCTTTTGGTATCTCATCCCTCCCAGAGGGATGGCAAACTTGCTGTAAAGAAATTTATCTTCCTTGGTATCAATTGCCAAGAATCAATCATCCTACCCTTTATCTCCAGTCTATAAAGACTGTGGTTTGTATTTTTTCCAGCTAAAGAAATATGGGATGCCATCTAAGCAACACTTATTGACTACACAAGGAGGAAGAGATAGTAGAAAACTAGTCTTGACAAGACTCCCAACTTCTAAGCACCCAAAGCTTCATATGCAGTAATCGGATCTTTTCCTACACAGTATTAGTCCATGCCAGCAGCCACAAAAGGAGCCTAAGAAAGCCCAATATAGTATTCACCAAAAAATCATTGTGAGTTGGATTAGTCCCTCAAAAGCCAGAGGATCTGATTTATTTTTAAGGAAATGCATTGGTGACAATCAACAGAGTTGGAATGATGAGGAGGGAGCAGGAAGGGAGTATCTTTCAGCCTACCTACTATATAAATCAAGCATCTTTTTTCCCCCATATAAATACATAAATGAATGACCATTTTAAAACTGATTTGAGTCAGTCCAGAAGGAATAATTTTTAAGAAAGTTGTTAGTGAATGGAAACAGGTGGCTATAATTTGAGTTAAACTGCAACCTTTACTGTAGTGTTTGCTATCATGAACACTATAACAACAGATGCACAGTTGCACCTTGGGATGAATTCATTATGGCCTGAGAAACATAATCATGCCATTCAGACCATATTTTGTCCATATGCTCATGTGGTTTACACCCCTGGTTTATTGGCATTCTACTTGGTTATATAGCAGGAGACTCCCAGGATCATAATTTGCACTTACTGTTAGAATTCAGGGAAATCCCTTTGTAGCATGGGTTTCCCATTAAGGCACAGACTCCCTTTCAGAGCAGAGAAGGAAGTCCTGGGTCATAGGCTTTGTGAACACTGATGAAATTTAGCATCACTTTGGAAGCCCTTCATACAAGACACATTGCACACCTCAAAGAAACAGAAGAGAAAATAACCAAAATAACCTGAAGAGTACAGGGACTACTGTTCAGAACATTTTACAGTTATAAAAACGTAGATTACACTGCTACCTTATCCTGTAATTTATGGGATGAATATTGTAATTCACTGAATATCATGACTTATCTTTTATTCATATAGTTACTATTCCATTACCAGAGAGGGAGGTTTGTCAAAGGTTAATTATTTTAAATAGCTCAGGCAAATTTATTTTGATTTGTACAATTTTTTGAATAATCAAAGGACTATATATTCATACTGCCTTATGAGGATTCATTTTTTAAAAAAAATAATATTCCTTCACGATAAAGTCAGATTGAAAAAATGCTTTTGGAACGACCAAACCCAGATTCTTACAACTCTAAATGTTAAGAAGCTAATAAAAATTAGCAATGTTTTTTTCTCCCCTTTCAGTTTTACTGTAAAAAAAAAATCCCTAGCAGTCTTACACTGCTGAATTATCCTTCCCTCCAGCAATCTATTTACAAGCAAAAAGCATCTTGCCACAATCTCAAGACCTCTATCCCCAGGGAAAGGACTATTCATTTTAATTGCTTCCAAAGCACCTATCACAACAGACTCTTGATCTGTGCTTCAGCCATGATAAAAAATAAGTAGGACCATAATATTTAAGTACTGATTGCTCAGAAGTTGCCTACTGCTCTGTACCTCTTGGCTCCTAGGGATGCTCATTTGTTATCAACTCAGGCAGCCATTCAGCTTCCAGCACCAAAGGTAAAAGTAAAGATTCTGGAAATGATCAGCAGATCTACTCAAACAGTAAGTGCTCTGAACACACAGAGCTAAATCCACACATTGTGCTGCAGAAATATCTGCCTTTCTGCTGATCCACAAAAAAAGCCTGATGGCAGCTAGAAAAATACGTCCAGTAGGAGGTCGTGACATGGACTAATATCATCATGATGACATCACAACCTAAAGTCTTTTAAACAAAAAACTTATCTCTTCTCCTTTTAAGAAAACATCACTTTGCCTATTTCTGTGTCTGTTTCACTATAAGCAAAGTGGGGAAATTGATACTTAACCTGTAGGAGGGCTGGAAGTTTAAATCCATGCACAATCAAATGCTGTGAAAGCCTTAACAGAAAGTGCAAAGCAGGTGTTCAGCACTTACTGAAAAAATAATTACTACTATACTGAACTTCTGATGAGCCTGCTGGAGCTTTAACAGCAGGGAGGATGATTCTCATGATTTGAGGAATTTTCATCTGGAGCATTTTCTGCACTTTATGTTGGTACCTAACTAGTAAACGCTGCTGTTGAGACAGAAATGCTTCTTGGGAGGGTGCAGTGTCATAGCAGGGAGGCACAGCTGCTGTGTCAGCACACCTATGTCTTGCAAGTCCAAACTAAACTTCAGGCCAGGAGAAAAGGATGAGGTATATTGTGGATCAGACTTCTGGAGAGGGCTTCACTTTCAGCAGCAGTGATAACCAGGAGACCACAGCAAGTAGCCCATACCACTACAGACAGATTCAGACCCTGTGCTGCAGGGTGGTTCTGGCTGAGAAGCCAACAAAGCACTAAGACACCCCTGTCAGTCTCCCTGTAGCCCAGTCAGGCAGTGTGGGGTACAACACCAGCCAATCCATCCTCCTCCTATGCCAGGCTGTAGGCAACAGGGCATGGAGAGGGGTGGTTTGGGGCAACAAGGAAGGAAACAGATCCAGCCACCCACCTTGCCTTTAACACAGCTGCTCTGCACCCCTGGAGATCTTTACCTCCCCCATCTGTGAGACTCCTGTGGGGGAAGCACATAAGTCTTGGCGGGTCTTGGCCACCCAGCACCATCAGGACTTCAAAGCTGGCTTT
Source organism: Toxostoma redivivum (assembly GCA_013397375.1). NCBI lineage: Eukaryota > Metazoa > Chordata > Aves > Passeriformes > Mimidae > Toxostoma > Toxostoma redivivum. Next base: position 73,055 of record VXBI01008509.1, on the reverse strand, counting down.
CACTGGCTCCTTCCCAACTCGCCACCACCTCTCCCATGACAGGCAAGGTTGTATTTAAATTCTGCCCTCAGATAAAATTGTGCCTTATGGGCCCTCTGCCAGTATCTGCTGTGACTTTAGCCAGGGAAGACAACAGCCTAAAAAAATTTACCTTGAGTTACCTTGAAGCCTGGTAGCTGAAAAATAAAGCAATGTCCTATTGTTTCACAGTCCCCCAACCCTTTGTGTTTTCATAAACTCTTGGACAATATTGGGGGTGGGGGGAAAAACAAAAAACTCTGGGGAAACAGCTGATTAGATTCTGGCAAGGCGGACCAAACATCTGCTTCAAACAAAAGACATCTGCATATTTCACATTTATTTTTCATAATTTACAGAAGCAACCTGCCAAAATTTAGCAAGGGAGAATAAACTAGCACATAATTAGCTGAAGTTTGCTTGCTTTAGAAGTTATTAGCATGAAGCCCAGTAGCTCACCTGGGAGGACATCAAGGAATGTAGATAACTACAGTTTGATTTTATAAATTCAATTTTCGATCTTCTGTGCCAGGCTAAAAAAACCAACGTTGCCATGCCAATTAAGGCAAACCAGCAAATGTCCTGATGTTCCCATGTCATCCCCATGTCCCCAGCGCTCTCAAAGGCATTGATAACTGTTTACTAAATAAGGATCGATTAGACAGATGTTTTTTGCTCCAGCTTACAGGCTACAGAAGGCTGCAGGTCGAAGAACAGAACAAAACCTGTTTTGGGTTTTTTTTGGTAACATCAGGAGGTATATTATGTACTGTGTGTAGAGATGGTAAAACAAGTTCTGGAGAAGTAGGCATGTGAATTTTCAAGGCAGCCAAAGAGTCTTCTTTAAAAATGCAGGGGGAAAAAAAGATCCAGGAATGTATATGCCCTCAGTGAGCTACACTTCCTCAATTGAATCTTGCCATTTATTGGGTCATTTGATAGCTAATACATTTCCAGTTTTAATAGAGTTAAGAGGAATAGCATGGAATCCTGAGGTTTTGAAATTCTGCCTTAAAATCAATAGATGCTTCACTAAGTATACTTACTAACTCAGTATTTGGCCTGTAAGGGCAATAAACAGAAACAGGCAGAACTTCAGAGTGAAAATTCTGCCTTTGCTACAAATGGGAGTGAAAAACTTGTTAACTCTGACACGGAGTTGAAACAGGAATAGAAGAAATAGGAAAGGGCTTTCTTGCAAACCCCAAATTAAACCCAGGTTCATAAAGCATCTGTAAATCTTCTGGATGAACCAAATGGAGGTTTGCCCTTCTCTCTCCAAGGAAGGATTTATAATTTCAGACAGAAACCATGGGAAACTCACTCACTTGGACTGAACTCTGCTCCACATTTCAGATTTATTTGAACCTGAATCTCAGCTCAAAACTCAGGGAGTGAAAATTTAACTGCCAGAAAATTCTGTCAACCCCAAAGGAACACAAATTGCCTGATACAATACAGCTCTAAAAGAATTTCAAGCTCCTTAATCTGAGCTTTATGGCTTGCACCTTTTCATAGCAAGATGAATCCAAGACTCGCTTTCAACACTATGAACTTTGTAGGAGTGGGGGGAATATATGAGAGAGTGAACTAACACCAGTCAGATCTGGGAGGGTGTAGTTCTAAGATTTTGCATCTGAATGCTGAAGGATTTGGGCAAGAGTGGTCACAGGAAGACTGGAGTAGGAACCTCTTTGTGCCAGATTGAAACATTCTCACCTAAATGCAAATCACCAATCTGAATCATGCCCATCACTATTTTAAGACACTTTCTTTTTCCCCAGGCAGACTTACTGCAATTGAATCACACAATCAAATGCATCTAATTTTACTATATAAATGACAATCTCTAACATAATAATCTCTGTAATATAAAGTCATTCAGATGCAGTATTTGAATAGGTACTAAAGCTGACTGTACCATAATGGCCATCTTATATGCTGAGTTTCTGCCTCCTTTGCTACCAACACATTTCAATACCATCACCTCCTTTAGAGGTGAGGAAAATCGAGGCTTATAGTAGCAACACGAACTTCCCAGACACAAAATTACCTCTTGGCAGAGGCAAGAACAGGACAGAAATCCCACTGCGGTGCCAACAGCAATTCCAACATTATTTTGCCTTTAAAAAAATGAATATAAAAATAAATAAATCTAGAATGCTACAGTGGAACTAAATGACTAAAAGCCTGTGATTACCTACACTTAGTGCAGAATACTCCTAATTAGAGATACAAAAAGTAAATATTCACTCATTTCAAACATGTACTTAGTTTTTATTTGAAGAAATTCCAAATCTTGTTTGTCTGAGAGATTCAAGATCACTGCTGTTACTCTGGGTTTATTAAGATAGGATTACTACAAAACTGAACTGCTTCTTCCAAAACTACTCTATTTAATCAAACATTTTGAAGTAAAAATATAATTCCAAAGAATTAGAAGCAGCTCATTAAGGATATCCAACTGGTACTCAAAATCTTTTCATTTTGCAGTGAGAACACTGGAATATTGATCTTCCAGCCCATCTGTAATCAAGTTTGCATTTACATATTTCAAATTCCCCAAAAGTTTCACGTTTTATCCAGATGTAGCCATTCTGAACAAGTCCCATCTAACTTGAAATGGCAACCAATCCATTGGTGCTATGGAACTTTGCTAGAAATGATCTCTTCCTTCAAATTTAGCTACTGTCTGTATTTCAAATGTTCTTAGCCACTTCATTTACTCACATTTAAATATTTCCAATTTGGTCACCACAGCTGACCCATTTCGACTGCCTTGCTTGAAACAGTCACAAGACAAGCTCCCATTGCTTGTTCAAACTGCTAAGCCTGTCTTGATGCCAACTCCTTACAGCCACTGTATCTCTGACAGAATGATAATCTGCAGAAACACAAAGGTAGAAATAACATTCTTTTTCACTGCTCTGAACATAGTGCAAGAGGAGCAGAAACAGATAAGGACAGTGGTAAGCAGACAATACTAAGCAGTAATAAACATTCATCCTCGTAGAATGGATCTGTTGCAATACCAATTCTGCCTGCAGTAGCTTGAAAATAGTGAAACTGTTCCTGTGGAGGGTCCTTTTCTTAACATTATGTTGGATCTCACACATGTGATTTCATTCTCCCACTTTGTTGTTATTAATTTTGTTAATTCCTCTTAATTTAATAATTAAATTAAAAGGATTAAATGTTTAATGTTATTTAATGTTTAATTCCCATACATTAATTTATTATATAGATATATAAATAAATGATTCCATTAAACATATATATATAAATAAAATTATGATTTAATTAAACAATTATTAATGAAGTTTAATGACCAAAATTCTCCCGTGGATTAAACAGAAAAGGAGGCATTGAACATAAATTTGAACAGTAAATAAAAAAAAAAACACAGACAGCCTTGTAAAGCAGAAAGAAAAACAGAGTCTTCATGGCTGATCTGTTTCAAGAATGTTACAAATGGGAAACATTTACTATTTTAAAAACAATAATCACATACTTTCTCCATTTATTTAATTATCTATGTTTTCTTGTTAATCTTTCTTGAAAATGCATAAACTCTTCAGAATTATAAACAAAAAGGGAAGTCACATCTGGTATTTCACCTGTTTACACTGTAATTACTAACTTTGCTGAAAGCTGAAGAAGTTTTCATTTCTATCTGCACTTTTTAGGTAGGAGGAATTTATTTCATATTTTGGTACAGAAGTGTATGAGTTTCCATTACATGAGGTAAGCTGCAAACCTGCCTATATTCCTGTTCTGACCTCGTGGATGTTTGCCACAAGTTTCCTCACATTTACAAGACAAAAGACAATTGGCCGTACACAAGAGCAGATATACTGTATGGTTGGGTAACAAAATACATGAATGACTAATTAATTCACATTCCAATACAACCTATCACAAACTTTTGACTACATAAACCCTCAATCTTGTGTCACTGTTCCATGTTTTGTCTTGGAAGACAAAAGATGTGGACAAAGTCAGAGAAGAGCTACCACTGTTTAGCACAAGTAGGAACTAAGTAGGCTCTGCAAGGTCCTGACTATATGCCTTGTATTTTCCCTCTTCTGGAAACTGATTTTAATTTACTTTGTCATTTGAGATGCCCTTCACAGCCCAGCAGTCTGATGTTGTTCCTTAGTTTCACACAGAAATGCCGGAGTAATATTTTTTTTAACACCTTCACAAGACTGGACAGGGCCTGACACAAGCAGAGATCCTTTGATGATACCCAGAAATCACTCTTATCACTCTCTACAGCTATGTGACAGGAGGCTGCAGTGAGACAGGTGTCGGTCTCTTGTTCCAAGTAACGAGAAATAGAGAAGAGGAAATGGCCTTAAGTTGTGCTGAGGAGGTTTAAAATTATAGAGTGGTTTGGGTTGGAATGGATCTTAAAGATCATCTCATTCCAACAGACAGGAACACCTTCCACTAAGACCAGGTTGCTTCAAGCCCTCCCCAACCTGGCCTTGAACACTTCCAGGGATGGGGCAGCCATAGCTTTTCTGGGCACCCTGTGCCAGTACCTCCACCACCCTCTGGGTAAAGATTTTCTACCCAATATCTAATCTAAGTCTCTCCACTTTTAGTTTAGAATGGTCTTAGAAAAAATTCTTGGCAGTGCTGGATTAATGGTTGGACTTATCTTAACAGTCAGACTTAATGGTCTTAACGGTCTTTTTCAACCTAAACAATGTGAGAGGAAACAGTTACTAGATGCACCCTGATGCTATACTGCAGATCTTTCAGTGATGCCACACCTCTGTACTTCTACAAGTTTCTTTTTACTCACCACTTGAAACCAGAGAAGCCATTTATTAAAAAAATATTTTTTTCCTACTGTAAGGGAAAACATTTTTTTATGAGCAATTAATATTATCTGACTTCACAAGAAAGCCCCACACAAGTCCAACACTACTTATTTTGTTCCTTTCCTGAAATAAAGATCAAAGTAAAGGGCAGTTTTCAACTCCTGCAGGAAGAAAATAAAGTAATGCATAGCTATAAAAAGCTCAGAGTGCCCTTGCTGGTTCTCATCAGTGCCACAAAGACAGGTGAGGAGCAGTGGTCATCCTAAAGGCCCTCTCACTACAGACAGCAACAAAAGGACAGTGCGGCAGTCAAGTTTCCTTATGACTTTCTGGAGATTATCTACAAAGGCAGGTGTGGCTGAGCCAAACACACTGAAAACCTTCACATTATATATCCTTGAGGTTCTGGTATTCTGGGTAGAGTTTGAGAGTCCATGGGTTATACAGAGGACTTGGTTTTATATACCAACAGGTACTAATCTTAGCAGCTAAGTATATAATGACGCTCTGTATTGCAATACATTTGATCCTCTCCCAAGCTCCTTTGGTCACACAGAGCCTGGGAATATACTTACATACCTTCAAATGCCTGCTATAAAGCCCACTAACTTCCCCTGCAGCATCTAATCATCTTGCACAGCAACGATTATTCTTTTTTCTTCTCCACTGCATCCACGGGACCATCACTAGGCTAAGGATATGATGAACACCCCCAAAAAAGGGCAAACGCACATTTCTAGAGTTAGCATTAGTAATTTTGGAGCAGGGTTCTAGGCTGTCTTGCCAGAAGCAACAACTGGAAGATTCAAGAAGCAAAAGCAGGAAGGTTGTAGTTTTCCAAAGTTTTTTCTTCCAGTAGGTGCATTTAAGATGTAAAGGGGGGTGGGGAGGAGAATCTATTAATGATAATGAAATCCATGCTGACCAGCTCTTGTGCTAGCTTTTGCACTTTCTTTCTGAAAGCACTGGGCTAAATTAACAAGATTATTAAAAGGAGCAGGCAGCTCAAGTTTGCAGCACAGCAGCTGCCTCCACTGAGAGGCAATCCCCTCAACACAGCTCCAGCTGAAGCTGGAAAGTCAGCTTCAATTTGAAAAGAAGATGCAGGTACTGTGCTATGTTCTTTGGGAAATGAAGTGATCAAAGCGCAGATCCCCTGAAATCCAGTTCCTTCTGACCAGAGGATATGAACATTAAATGTATCTACATCTCACTCTATAAAACAGCATCTGCAGGAGCAAAAGGCCTTCTCATGTGCCAATCTGGTTCTGGTAAGAGTGTCATCTGGTCATAAATATTCCTTGGAGATTTGCTATGCAGTCACTGATCTGAAGCAAATCTGTTTGGACTACAGAATTTTCAGCACAGTATCACAAGTTGCTGTTCACTACACACAGAGCTAAAGCAAGAGGACATTTTTTTTCTATCAAAAGATCTTTTTGGTCAAACCTGAACAAAAACATCACATATTGATACTTGTGTAACATAAGAAACTGAAATGTACACCAAGTGACGAGTAGGACAATGGCTATGCCAGATGACAAACTAATATAATCATCATATTCATCAACACCAACAGCAGCCGGTCAGTTCCTCCTCTTTGCTGCATTAGCCATGAAGAATTGTTTTAATGACAGCAGGAATGTGTTTGAAAGCAAATGTCTCAATGGCAGTTCAGAATGGACTCAGAAGTCCACATCTGAGGAGTGGGCAATTAAAAGAAAAAGCAAAGCAAAAAAAAAAACAACTTGCTAGGAAAGACTAAAAAGAGATGAAAAAACCCAAAAATGCAACAGAGTGGTAGGAAAAAAAAAGGTAGATTAAATACTAAAAAGCAGGAACAAGTTTGACAATAAAAATGCACTGCGTTATTCAGGCTTGTAGAAGAGTATGTGAACAGAAGTGATGACAAAAGCTACAAAATTCAACATGATTGGTTGAAGGTTGTGAGGTTTTGCAAGCAAACACACTACAACAAAGGAGAGTCTCAAAACATTAGAAATAAACACTGAAATTTTATACATTGAGTTATAAGCTTGTTTATAGGCTTCATGTGGTCTTGGGTCTTTGTAATCCTAAGAAATCAGACAGCTGCATTGTACACATGGTATTTTCAAGTGACAGTGACATTTCCAAAGGAGAAATCTGTTCAACAATTTGATATTTGGGTCTCCGTTTTGAGACAAAAGCATCCATATCAATCCCAGTTAGAAGAAAAAATCATACCTAAGGCTTTAAGTACAAAACCATTAAGAAAGGGAAGGCCTTTTTAAAATTACCTCACATTGACTGATTTATCTTTATAAATCAAAAAGCTTAAATTTTAATGTTTGAAGTTTTTTCACATTTTTAAAAATGTCACTTCAACTCTCATGCAGGTTTCCAAGTAAAAGTATCATACCATCACCCCAGGAAGCGTGGGGTCTCAAGGAGCAAAGAGAGAGGAGCGACAGAGCAGCAGAAAAGGTCAGACACTCCTGCACTTGAATTTTCCCTGACACCTTTTCTTCTCATGGCTTCTGCCATGAACTTACTGTAAAGTCAGGAGCAAAAGTACATCCTCTGTGCAAAGGGTTTAATGCAGCTTGGTCTGGCAGAAACTCCTCTAAAAGTCAACCCCCAAGCACCCACATATATTTGCACTCCCTTTCCCTGCACACCTGAAAATTTGGAAAAGTCAGGGCCTGATCCAAAGCCCACTGAAAGGGCTCATCAACTGCAGCAGGCTCTAGACCAACCTGAAAAAACAAAATGCTTTTCTTCAGACTGAGAAGCGTATTGATGTTTTTCCTACATTTTTTTCAAGCCTCATTAAAGCCACAGGTGTGGGGAAAACTGTAACTAAACAGAAACAAAAATATGAAAGACTACTTCACCTATGGACCTGGGATGGGAGGTTTTGTTTGCTTTTTTAATCTAAATATTTCTTTTGGAAGCACTAAAAATACAGGGAAAGACAAAAGAAAAAAAGGATTACCTAATTTGTCATGATCTCATTTCTTATCAAAGCCACTTAAGTCTTCTGCAAGGCCTGGGGGCACTCAGAAGACTGAAATACTTTAGTGAAGAATAAGTAGGGGGGGGAAAACAAATTACAAATGAAATATCTATATAGCTCATGTCACTTTTTCCAAAGCTCATTTCATGTTTGGGCCTTCAAATAAGGCTTCCCTTCATTGGCAACAGAAGCCCCTAAGGTCCAAGCAATAGTCCCTCAGACCTGCCTTTGAAGCACTTTGTTTTGCTCTGCAGCAATTCTTCCAGCCTTAAGTCACTGACTTACCCCCCTGTAAAAATATCTTCTTGCAACCTGTGATGACCCTCTCTGTTTTTACCTGAAGTTGGTCTAGCTCTGAAAAATATGGCATATCACTGAAATGCTCTGAGAGAAATTGTGGTGGCAAGGTTTACTTTTTTCCAAAACCACAGAGGGAATTTCTCAGAGAAAACGGGCACTGCCAAAAGGGCCATGGTCTTTCTGGGAGTCAGTCAAGATGAACATTGCTACACCTTGCTTTCCTTGTATTTCTCTGAACACCTATGGTCTGCCACACAGCCCTCTCCTGACCCACACCCAATGGCTTTTTGTAATCTCCAGTGAGCAAACCTCCCACACACCCTACACTAAGATTATCCTGTGGGTTACCCCTGGGAGCTTTACTCTTAGGAACAACTCTGCTATATGTAGCAGTGAAGGATTTAAAAAATGAAGGTAGAGAATTTCAAAAAATGGGGTTATTTCCCTTGCAGGTGATGGAAACAAAATGCATTATGTGGCCTGGTTTAATTTCGTGTCAGACACACAAATTTGTCAATAAAAGATGCCAAAATAAATTTTCTAAGAGCACTAATCAGAAGTCCATCAGGGCTCATACAAAGACTGACTTCAGTAAGCTTTGTACCAGACCACAGATAAACACAGAACTTGCAAAAATAGAGACAAACTTCAGTATAATCCAGTCTTGTAAGACAAACCTATAAACACCAATATTTTCCATTATTTATTCCTTTGATTCTTTCACGATTATACACTTCTGTTAGGGAAGAACATCTTCATACAGTACCATATTGTGGACTCTCTGAGCTTCACCAACTGGTTCTTCAATCACCTAAAACTCTCCTCAATACCACACAGAAAAGGAAACGAAGATTAAGTCTTTTATGCAGCAAGCTGCCAGAAGACCAAGCAGAAAAGGTTATTTACTGAAATATGGTTTGACTGAAACTATTAAAACTTTCAACAGTGTTTGTCCTCCTTTATACAGTAGTCCATGTCTCTTAGACTGCTACAACATCATGACCTTTAATTTTAAGTGGAGTAGAACAAATACTTAATAAAATAAAAATGTGCTAATTTACAGGTTTTAATAATTTCTGGAAGACTTATCCGGACTCAAGAGCCATATTTAGAATTGCTCTCTCAAAGTTTTACATTTGTGTTCTGCTGTAGACATTTAAGCTCATTTGCACTATTATCCTGAGTGTTCAAGACTGAAAAGGGAAGAAAGGTTTTAAGATGATTATATACTTTCACTCAACATTTTATTTCTTCACCAATATTAACTTGGTGCCTTAAGTTAATTTCACGTTTTTATACAGTGACTAGGCAGAAAGCAGAGCTTTTTACAGATAGATCTGTGAAGTCTTTTTGTACAATACATCTCCCATCACAGACTGGAAGAGTATTACAGGGTAGCATTAGGGATAAGTACATTGTAGTGCTCCAGGGCCAGATTTACACTGTTACTTTATTTATTTGCAGCAATTTATTTTATTTTTATTTGGCACCTTAATAGTTTTGCAGAGATAGCCCAAAGTAGTTAACAACAGAGAAAATATTTGTTTCTCAGCACTGATACTAAAATAGCATGACAGAATTTTCCCACTCCTAACAGAAGAAACTCCTGCAGTCCAACAAGTTTTTTAGACTATTTTGATGTCTAAACAGGTATTTTTCTCATTCCACAAATCACTTCCCTGCATCTGATTTTTAATAGTCTCTCATAGCCCTGAGTACTTATCTGTAGGTGAATATACTATAAACTCAGTCACGACAAACATAAACACCTCTTTTCTTATGTTGGATAAAGGAAGGTATAATAATTCATGGTAATTTTTTATCTCACTGAAACCAGTAAGGTTTTGTTACTTCAGAGGGAGAACTCTTCCCTTCAGCAGAGGTTCTGATCACAACTTTTCCCCACTACCCCCTTCCCCAAAGGAAATATTAATCTACTGGCATGCCATAAACACACTTTTGCATTCGTAACAAAAATGTAAATTATTCAAGGCAATAGCAGAATCTTGTGTGTTCTGGCAAAACCATTGATTTTCATCAGAGAGACAGTTTTGGCTCGGGTTTAGAATACAGTACATTCTTTGGCGCTAGGGATTTGCAACATCTTTGGGAAAATACAGACCTGGGATACCTGCCTAGAATGGCCCAAGAAACATTTACCCTACCAATAAAAACAGAGGCCCACTTAACTATTTCCCCTAAGGGGCAGGTATTCATCTAATCACATCTGGAATCCTTTCCAACTTGGTTCCTGCAGCTAATGTTGCTCTGTCATGATCTGATGGTTTAATCCTAGTTATTAAACTGCTCATTCTAGTTGATAATAAAAAAAAAAAAAAGTGAAAAAATGCCTGCCTGTCAATGCCCCAGCCTCAGAGCAAACACTGTGAAGTGGGCCCCCTGCTTTCTCTAAGCAAACAGGGAACACCATTTGGAATTTGGAAAAAGAAAAAGAAAAGCTGCCAGATCTAATGAAAATATTGGCAAATTTATGAGGGCGGGTTTTTTTTTTAATCCCTAGACAACAAAAAAACCAAAAACACAACAACAAACTCCTGCCTTTGGAAATCTAGTTTTCCTTACTATGCACAAAGAACTTCTTTTCAGTGGTCTCAGCAGACAAAATATAACACATACATAATGCATACATAATGTCTGAGCCAGCTGTGATATACTTTCACTCAAAATGTTTTTAACAATAAACGATTTGTTAACAGATGCATCAAGTTCTTCATGATTTTACGGGAAAAAAAGCAAAACCACAATTCCAAGTCTTCATCTCCCAATGCTTCATTAAAACCAAATATTTTTAGATCCAAACGATAAAGCTTTGCCAGCAGCCTCTGCTGACTAATAAGCCATTTTCTGTTGAAAACACAATATTGATGTGAAAATTGCCAACTAGCTTTTTTCAGATATATATTTATATAGCTATAAATAAAGCAGACATACCAGATAGACAACATACCACATGTGAAAACAAATTGAACTCAGTAAAGCAAGAGGTTTCCATTTCCATCAGCACAAACCTGAACCTTGTCCACACATTCCGCAGTATGGGACTGGATGGATTTGTCAAAATCCAGCAGCACAGCTCAGAAGTAATCCACAGCACAACTCATTCCCTGCCAAGCTGTAGAAATGTGCACTAATTTGATCACAAAAGATAATAACCTCTAAAAATCACTGACTTCAAATAAAGTCTGAACTGTTAAATACAAAATTCAGACTTTTGATTTCTGGCCCCACGTAAAATTCTTATTTCAGACTCCAAGGCCAAGGCGATAATTTCATCACTCACTGTCCCATTTCAAATATGTTTTCCCTCACAGTTTGTTCATCCAATTCATTCGTTACAAATAGGCATGGAAAACACTACGGCACTACTGCTTGGAGGCTCCACTCCAGACATTTTGACAATAGCTCAGGTCTCAGTTCCCGCATCCTGCCAGCCACTTCTGATCCAAGATGTAGAAACTAACAAGTCAGAACAGTTCTATGAAAAAATATGCAAGTTTCCGTCCAAAATAAAATATTTTCTGGTCAGAGAAGAATATGCTAATTTTTCACCTATTTCACTATTATTTATTGTTAATGGAGGGAGATGCCAGATTAGAACAGAAGCTCTATTCTTTTTGCTGCAGATGTTTAATTCCTAAATATCAGGCAAAAAGTACATCTTAGATCTAATTTTACTGAAGGACTTCAGTTTTATTAACTTTAGAGAAATACTACTGGATTGTAAATGACAACATCTACTGTCAAGATGATTACTTGAGCTTATCTTTTGATAGACAAGACTCTTTTCCTTCCTCTCAGACAAACAGCACATCTGATTGTATGTCTGTCCTGGGGTGACCTTATGATACTGACTTGTATCCCCATTCATCTGTTTAGCCCAGAAGTTCTGCACCTTTAAGACTGGTTCTGAGAGCAAAGGGGGGAGAAGAAGTGCACAGTTCATCTGCAGAAAGTGCACTTGCTCCCCCTCATTCTCTCTCATGGACTGTGCTGTCTGCAGCAGGGAGAGAGCTCTTTGCTTTTAGTTAGATTTTAGCTAGCTGAGGCCGGGACATGGCATTTTCCAGCAGGAGGGACTTATAAGAGACTGAGGCTGAGCGGCCGAGCTACACCCCACGGAAAGGACTTCNTTGAGCTTATCTTTTGATAGACAAGACTCTTTTCCTTCCTCTCAGACAAACAGCACATCTGATTGTATGTCTGTCCTGGGGTGACCTTATGATACTGACTTGTATCCCCATTCATCTGTTTAGCCCAGAAGTTCTGCACCTTTAAGACTGGTTCTGAGAGCAAAGGGGGGAGAAGAAGTGCACAGTTCATCTGCAGAAAGTGCACTTGCTCCCCCTCATTCTCTCTCATGGACTGTGCTGTCTGCAGCAGGGAGAGAGCTCTTTGCTTTTAGTTAGATTTTAGCTAGCTGAGGCCGGGACATGGCATTTTCCAGCAGGAGGGACTTATAAGAGACTGAGGCTGAGCGGCCGAGCTACACCCCACGGAAAGGACTTCCTGAATTTGCCATCTCTTCAGAGCAACGAGAAGTTCCATTGTTTAATATAAACAATTTTTTTCATGTTTGTGAGTACTTTGCTTGTTATATAAAGTTTTTTCCACTTTTCTCAAAGGAGATTTACCTCCCGAACCAGTTAGGGGAGGGGCCACTTGAATTTGCTTTCTAGAACAGACCACTTCAGAAATTTCCTCCCAAAGATTGCCCTAAACCAGAACAATGTTCCACACTGAAAGACATTTCAGAGGTCAGGAGTCTGCTGCTACATAAAGGTAATTAAACATTTTTGTCTGTTTCTTTCAAGTGCAATTCCACAAGAGGGAATCCCTGTTCCTATCTCAGGAGCATTGCTGGCTAATACTTTTGGACCCTCAGTCAGCACAGTTAGAGGCCTCTGCAGTGTGAGAATCCCAACACTACCTTGTCACTGCTGCTGCCATTCAAAGGACTGAGGAAAGTCACAGCAACAATGGGATGTGACTTTTCCCCTAAGTTAAAGGATAGAAGGTGGCTATCAAGGATCACAGTTACAGCTGAGTGTTCCCACTCCCAGAGCAAGCCTCTTTCTGCCACCAGTTCTGGTCCCGCCCTTCATCCCAGTCAGAGGGCTTGGGCTGCCTTGGCTCCACTTGCTTTGCTGGGGTAGTTTCCTGCCATTTAAGCACAAGCACCCAAGCTGAAGCAAGAGAAACAGCAGGAACACAGGGCCAGGAAGTATCAGCAGGCTATTAGATCACCTCATCCATCTTGTGGTACCTCATCTGTAACTGCCTAAATTAGAAATAGAGTCTCTTTAGTCTCATACATAATCAAGAGAGAAAGATTCAGACCAAGTGTGATTCTAAATGCCTAAGGTTAGTCCTTTCACAGGAGGTTTCAGAATTGGAAGCTTCAGCCTTCCCCAGCAGAAGCCTGCAGAGAGTAACCTCTAAAATTAGGAGTGTAGAACAAGGCAGAATGATTAGTTCCTAAAGAAAACAATTCTTGAGTTGAATATCCACTGCTACCAAGATTTACCTAAAAAAGGCAAAATTAAATCAATGCCTAAAAAAATCCATTAGGAAACCTCAGGGCAGGAATGACAAAGGCATCCATAAGCTGCACACAGGGTAGTGACATCCTGGCAGCCATCTGGCAGGAGAGAACTCCAGTCCCTCAGACCTGCTAATACCTATTTCCAGCAGCATTTACTCACAGAGGCAGCCACTGCTCATTTGGCTCCTGGGGCTTCATGGATTGCCTCACCTCCAACAGGGCCGGAAAGCAAGAATTTTAATTCCAAGTGCCTTTTCAGGTGACACATCAGATTGCCTGCTGCTATGATAATGGACAAATGGTAAAGGTATGGATTAGTCTGAGATGCACCCAGACACAGATGCCAGGGCTCTGCATTTCAGGTAGATGAGTTGTCTTATTTTTTCTTTCTGTTAACAATGAGCAGGAAGAATGAATCATTTGACCACCTCTGAAGGATATGTTTTTGAGGAACTCTATGCACTGACTGAAATTAGTTTTTTTTCATTTTCCCTCTGCTCATCTCAGCAATGTTCAGGTCACAACAGAATGACCAGGTCTGATCCAACATCCAGAAATCATTGACTTTGGTCCAAGCCCCAGCCATTTGAGCCAATGGTAAGGCTCCTGCTGGGTGGGGTGAGTGATCTGTGATCATAATCCTCAGGTTTTTTGGCAATCACCACCCAAGAGCACTGCTCCAGTCAGAAGGGGACCAAATGCTGCCATGCCGTCCAAGCCACGTCTTGAGACACTGTATACATTGCCAATAATTATGTTTTATTTACTTTTCTAGTGAGAAACAAAAAGTCAGGGTGTGGTGGCAGCGGTTTACTGACAAGCTTGATATGAGCTTCTTATGAACTGCTAAGCTTTTGCTGAGTAATATTGACACGATGCAAAATGACTGACTATAAAAACCTTTAGATTATACCATATGACTGTTTCAAAACCAATGGCAGCTATTTGACAGATGCTCAGAGGTTCAGAATTTCAGAAGCAGACCTAAAAAAGGCAGATTAATGAGCAGATGATGGTGATGTAGTAAAGATGCACAATAAATGAAACTTAGCAGATGGCTCTGCAACTATAAAAATCTCCAGATTCCTAGATTCGATAGACAGAAAGGACACTTCCTTTATTTTCTTGAATCATTTCTGCCTTTTCCTCATGACTTTGGCAGTATTGCTGCTATCTTCTTTTTAAATAGTGTAACTTTCCAAATTTATTTTCCCTTCTGCTTTAAGTATAATAGATCTCACCAGACAAACTTTCTACTCTATCACCACGAAGAAAAACATTAGGGTGCACATTCAGAGCTGCATATGCACAGCCCCATGTTTCCTAGGAAACAAGCGATTGCTTATCTCTGTGCCAAAATAAATTGATGCATCAGTTTTGGCTTCCTACAAACATTAGTATTTTGACTCAGGACAGAATGCCAAACACCCCCAGCATACTATCAGTTGTGATTGTCATCATTCTGCCTCTGCTGCTTGCTGGCAGTCGAGAAGCCAGAAGCCCATACTAGAGCTGTTACAGATATATGACTGAGGCACTGGCGGTGCTGACCTGAGCACAGGCAGGCAGAACGACCATTGGTGCTCCCTGCTCAGGGGCCGGCAGAGCCACATCCTGAGCATCCCTGGGTGCTCCCAGGCAGCCATCTGGGGAGGAAGGAAATAAGGGCCTCCCACCGCAGCACTTTCTGTTGGTCTGCACAGGGATGGACAGGAGTCACAACCCAGGAGTTTTGGCTTTGGATTATCTTCACATGACCAGCTCCAAGTTTAAAGACAGTCATTCTGACATACACTGAATCTCCCTTGGGTATTTCCACATTCCCACAAAAGAGACCGGATTTCTCTTCTTTCATTACCTCCAGGAGGTTCCTCCCTTTAACTTTATTTACTTTCATTAATTTTGTGGGATTATTGTTTTCTTAAAACCATATTCCTAAATTGACACTGATGTATTTCTAAATAACATTTTACTTCTGACAATTCCAATATTGATTTAACACTGTGTTCCTGGAACCTGACTCTTAATAGCAGAGTTACTGCAATATTAAGCTAAACACTTGTGACTGTTTGACCCTCAACACCAATACCACAGTAAATAGAACTCTGGCTGATTCCACAGAAAGGGCTATTAAGGAATATATAGGCACATTTCAAGCATTCTGCCATTTCAGGCTCTCAATAGCACATCTATTAGGAACTCGGCTATCAAAACCTAAATTTTCTGAAAATTCCCTGTCGTCTGAAAGATGGTCATGTCCCCTGACATCTATTAATTGCACTGGAAATTTCCTCATTATTCAAAAATGTCGATTATATGAACTTTTTCAATGTCTCCCCTGACATTTGGATAATCAAGGTTGTATTGCATATGGGCCATTCCTGAAAATCTTTGAAGACAACTGGCTACCCTCATGAGTAAAGGTTTGCAAGATCAAGCCATATAGCATGTATGAACAACATTCATCAAAAATAACGTCAAAATAATTTCTTTGATCAAATGTTAGTATCAATAAATGGACATCATGGTAATAAGGCCTGAGTGTATAGGTCTTTGCTAATATAGAATTATTAGTACTTCATATTGATCAGCCAGCCAATCCGAAATCTCTTAAATAACTTAACTGCTTTTTCTTTAGAGAATGGTAGCATAAGTCTCAAAAAAGGCTACTTTGCAGAAATGTGATAGTTTAAAATTTTCCACTACTTCTTCCCTTTAACTCTTTTGCATGAGTTGCTCCAGTTCGTCATTGTAAAGATTTCAAAAACTGGATGAAGGCAAGCTCATTAAAGAAAACCAGGAGAAAATAACCAATATACACTTCCAGAACAAAAATGAAACACAGTTTGGAAGCTCAAAAGATGAATGCGATTTTGCTGCCAAGTGAAGTAAGTTACATGACCCCTTTTGTCACAGGATACCCAATTCTGTGAATAAAACGGAAAAAAACATTTGCATGCAGTGTAAGTAAAAGTAATAAAACTTCTCAGCTATTTGTGCCAGCAACATTACTTCTTTAACAAGTGCTTGTGTGTGCAGGGATAGGTGCTTAACTCTGCTGCAGCCTGGACCTAAGCCAGCTTCTGTACAAATCTTACTCATGGCAACCTATTGGATGCATATTAACAGCACAACTTCCTTCTTGTCATTTCTTCCAACACTTCAAGAAATTCCAAGTTTTTTTTTTACTTTATACACTAATGATTATATCCTCTGCCCTCACAGAACTGAGGAAGAATATAAATATATTTTGCACAAACTTTAACATTTTGTGTGCATCCAAAGAAATGTACTATTATTATGCAGACTACTAATTTCTTCTGTCTTCACATGGGCAAAAGATTAAACTCCTGAACCCAAAAATGGTTTCCTCCACTGCTAATAATTCCTGCAGTACAAGCAGCATTACAGAGCTGTAAGCCCAAGACAGCCTTCACTCTGGAACAGTCCCTCAGATTTAACTTCCTAGTTTCACTCGTTCCTCAAGTATGCAGCACAAGTACTACAGTCTAACTCTATGGAGAAAAGAAGAGGTTTTTACCTCTGTCCTGCAGGTCCCTTAAGTTTGGATCTATTGCCTTGGATCTCACCTCTCATTTTGGCTCAACAGAAATTTCTTGAGGTTAACAACTGGATGCAGGAGGTCATAAATAAAGCTTGAGAGCACCTTATGTTTACACTGAATATTGTACATGGATCTACAGTATAATGTCACACACATAAATAAATGTCAAGACTAGCATTCTTTGCTGACAAGCATAAATGAATGTTAGGGGTGGAAAGTTTTTCTCTCTTTCATTTTTTTCTCCTCATGTGTGCTTCGTATTAGGCTTGGTTAAAAAATTAATGGGCCCATACAGCTAAACAGCAGCATTATATGACTTACAAAAATCATGCTGTAAGGTCCAGAGAGGAAAATATTGTTGGGGTTAAGGTTGAGAAAAAAATGTATTAGAAGTCTTTGAATGCTGTTATTTTCCTTCTGTTCCAAACCCATAAAATTTGCAAGAGACATCTTTTCAACTTAATAATGTTATTTACTAAATGCACATTACTGGTGATGCCCATCTAGAGATAAATCCAAACCATGGCGCTCCAACATGATAATTTATTCCAGCAGCGAAAAAAATCTCACTCTGTTCTCTAAGCATTATACACTTTGCTTTAGGGCATAGCCATACATTCAGTTCCCCACCAGGAGCTGCAGCAGCTGTACTCCAGAGAATTGACTGGGTAGTATTCTGTCCTCTGCTATGGGTATCCAAATACCCTGCTGGAGGAGGGTGAGGATAGGGGCAAGAAATCAAAATTCAAAACCCAAATACCCACCTCAGTGACAAGGAAGGGATTCAGAGCCTGCAGTCCTACACCCCTCATCCATAAGGTGCCTCCCTTTACCCTGGTAACAGGAGTAAATCCCACCAAGACTGCTCATCTATCAACACACAATATGTGAACATCTTCCATTCACTCCTCCAGGATGTCTTGACCGCAGATTATGCTCAGGTACAGGAGGACTCCTCCTCAAAACCACCCTGGAGACAGGCAGCATTGGAGACAGGAGTATCTCCACACCGGAAAGAAACCACTGCAGTATTTCCAGGAACCACCTTCCATCAACAAAGTATCTCAGATTTTTTTTTCCCCACAAGCTTCACTTAATATCATTATATAACACACAGAACCACCTGTGTTTTCTACATAATCGGGGTGGCAGGTGCTGCTCTGTTTTCTAAACCAGGTGTCATGAAGGAAGTAAGAATCCCTATTCCCTCTCTACTCATTTCTGTTTAAAAACAAACAAAACCAAAACCAACAAGAAACCATGGCAAGACTTTACAGGTCAGATAAAAACATCCAATTACTGCAGTCAGTATTAGCATCTCCTCAAGGCTCAAAGGGGAGCTTTACCCAACTGTTCCAACTTCACTCTCTCTGTTAATCATTACCTCACTTTCCAGCCAGAGGAATCATCAGAGATGTGCTCAGCAGCCTAATTTCTCATGTATCTGCCAGTGGTACATTTAAATGCCACTTGTCAGCATCTGAAAGAAGACAGCATTTGCTTTGCACACTAGTAACAGGTGATTAATTCAGGCTACAATGCAAATGAAGTATTTGCACAGCCAACAGTCAAGCCAGATGGAAACATATATCAAGGCACAAGTCGATCTTGCTTAGAACACAGTTACTAACATCCTGCATTAAACCCACTCCCTATCTGCAGCATCAGAATTTTCAGCCCGCGCACTTATCCAAGATCAGATGAACTAATAACTACTAGAAAGACAATTAATATATGAGATAAGATCTTCCTTTGGGAAGAACACGAGATTGCTCCATTAAGATTATTGCAGCTGTATAACGTTAATAAAGGCATATCACTTTGCTAATGGGGCCATCACTTCCAGAAGATTCCTTCACTCTCATATAAACTTTATATGAATGCGGCTAATTTGAGTTCATTTTCTGGATCATACAGTGCCAGACATCTCACTGCAATGCCTCTTTTGCGTCCATATTTTGTAACCATACCCCTAATTGCATTTCCATTTCTGTCCACATTCTGAGCTGCTATATAACAGCATTTCCTTCCAAAATTATTATATCCTTTTATATTTTGAAATTCCTTAAACCAGTCTTTTTCTGAATTAATTTCTCCAGGAAGGAGAACTGCATTTTGTCAGATTTTCAGACAGACTTTGTTCCCACAACCCCCCAATTCTTCCTTCCCCCTTTCCCTCTCTCTCAATGCAATTTAGGTCACTTGAATACAGGCATATCCAAGTCATGGGTGCAACCAGGGTATCACACATAAGTGACCTACAAAGAGGTCTGGTGGGGACTGAGCTGAAAATGTTAATCCTAAGGGATTTAAAGAAACGTCATGTAATAAACATCATTCTTTCTTCCCGCTCCAAAGCGATCACATAAAAGAATCCAAAGTGCACATCTTCTTGGCTGCATGCAAAGTTGTTGCTTTATTAATTTATGACAACACAACAGCAAGATGGTAAATAACATCTAAAAGTAGCATGCAGTCAAAAAGAAAAGGATCTCCCTCTGCTATAGAAAGGCAAAAAGGAGCTTCAAATGTATTGAAGTAGCCAGAGTTATAACCAACACAGTTTTCAGGTCCAGAGGTTTGCAATTCACCCCAGAAAAATTCGCCTCCCATAAATTTCAGGCTTACAGGCAAATCTCAGAGGAACCTGGAGTAAAATAAGGTTCATTTCATGGAAATCTGCTGACAGATAATGGAGTTGTAGCCCAGCCTCCTGGGCATATTCCTTAGGCACCAGGGTAAGCTACTGAGCATTGCTCCTCACATCTCTGCTTAGATTTGACACTTAACATGCTTTTTTGTGGAAATTAAGAACTGCACACAATCACATCTTTAAGCCTCCTATACACACATACATATATATCTGCTTCTAAAACAACTGGTATGAACCTACACTACAGTCTCTTCAGGAAAAGGAGGTTCAACAAAAGTATTGTTTTGAGCTGAAGGTAAACACTGGGAAATAATTCTGTACACATATGTTTAGTATCCCTATGTGGACAGTTTTACTTTGAAAACAAAAAGATTCTTTTACATCACTGCATAAAACACAGGGCTCAGAGCAGTGGGAGACTCAGGAATTACTGGGCACCAGAAGGACTGAAATCAAAGGGAGAACTGAATTTGGGAAAAAAAAAAATAAAAAAATCATATGCATTCCATGAAGGAGTGTTTAGCATTTCTAAAGTTGTCACTACAAAGAACTCTGTAGTTCTTACTGGAGCTACTTACTGCAAAATTCTGATCAAAAAACTGTATGACTAAATGTTAGGCATGCACAACAAAATCATTTTGAGACCTTAAAAAAAAAGCCCACAAAAATTCAATTTAAGATAATAGGATATAGGATGTAGAAAGGACCCCTGAGTCACTGAGTCTAACCCATAACTACCACACCTTGAATTGCAAAACTCAGGGAAGACAACACCCATCTCCAACAAGCAGGCTGGTGGCACTCTTTTGAACCTTTTCTCTCAAGGAGTATCCCTCAACCGCCAACAAATACTTGGGAAATCATAAGGGAGCAGAGCTCCATCACACATTCACCTCCTGAAGGTGCTCTTTCCTCAGCTTAACAGAGGAATTTAGTTGACCTCAAAGTAGTGTATAAACACCAGCCCCTGACCAGACAAGATCTCAGGCACAATATTTCTTTCTCAGGTCTTGTAGCTTAACCTGAAGCCTGAATGGCTCCTGCAGCTCTATCCTCCTGAGGAACCCATAGGTGAGCCCTGAGAACTCTCCTGGTGAACTGAAAGGGCTCTTCTTGGATTTAGCATGAGGATCTCTCAAACATGAGAGATCTAGAAATTTCCTCTTGTGGTGTGAAGCACGTGATGTGTCCACTTAAGTGGAGAAAAGCGTTGCTCTTCTCCCTCTTACATGCTTTGACAGAAGAAGTTGCCGAAGTGAACAGGTCTTAAGCCTCTCAGCGAAGTGCTTAATTTCAATGTGAGATAAAGCCAGCCCATTTCTACAAGACACTTTTTGGGAAGTTTGACCTTCTCCCAAAAGATGACACACAAGTAACTTCTAGCTGTGATGCTTATTACAAAGAGGAACTTTCATCAGAGAAACAAGACCTATTCCTTCATACTCTACCAAATGAAACTTCTGAAAATTTGTTTCTCCCCCTAAACAAGAGTGTTTTCTCACTCAGTAGCTATCACACCCTCTGGCTCTCTGATACAGGTATTTTTTCTCATTGTACTCAGGGCTGAGCAGCTTGGTGGGGTAAAGCCTGTACATTATAAAGTAACTGCAGCACATAAAATAATTTAAATAATTTCTTTCTTATTTTCTACCCCATACACAAACAATCAGGTTTTCTTTAATAATAATAGCTTTTGCCACAACCTTAGGGGCAGGAACCTAAACCATATGTACATAAAAAAGGTAACCTCAAGATTCCTCTTTATAGCTCTGATGTGGAATACCATTGGCACATTTAGTCAGTTGTCCTTCAAATGTCTTCTGTACATGGGGCTTTTTTCCCCTTTATGCTTGAGAAGATCTCAGAGACTCAGCTTCAGGGAATGTAGCTGAGTTAGACTCCTGTTCATTTCTGTTAGCTGAATTTATATTGTAGGCTTCTGTTGGGAAGTGTCATATTGTTGCATGATCTTAGTTGCATTTAAAGCGGTACACTCACATTGGCTTTTCCCTTTGGAGGAAACTGCATTTCTTTGGATGGCTATAACTCAAAACACTTGGCACTAAATCCAGAGAAATTGCAATGTTAGTTATGGAAGGAGTGGTGGTGAATTTTTCATCCTCCTCTTTGTCACACTGTTTCCTCCAGCAAGAAGTTCTGCATTGAGAGTATACACGGGGCAGAAATAAGTCCCCATTAGAGGAGCGAACCCAAAGATTTGAGAATCTCACCATGTGCCACTTCATACACAGAGCACTAAAGGTTTTGCTCCTCAAGCTAAAAGTACAGCATCTCAAAAGACTCTACTTCTCTAGGAGATTTACCAAGAGAAACATAGTATAGTTGCTGAGGTGAGTAGGTGTTAGTTCAAACCTTGTAAGTTAAAAGTAACATCTCATAATCTCTGCTAAATATAATGGGTAGTTGAAGAAATGAAGCTAACCCAGGCGTAATGATTAATCTTAGTGTGAGTCATGACCCTGGCAGCTGCATCCTGAACCAGCTGCAATCTATATAATGCATTCCCAGGAAGACCAGACAACAAGGAGTTGTATTAACACACAGTGCAGATGGTATTAATACATGTACCAGCAGCCTCAAACCCAGCCAAAAGGAGCAAAGGTCTTAATTTACTAATATTCTTAAAAGGATAGCAATTTGTCTTAGATATTTATTATGCTTATCATAATCAAAGAGCTTGATTTCTAGAATTAATCCTTTTATTGCTAACAAAAAATATTACCATGAAAAAAGGTTGCTAGAGTGGATGAAGTTTCTGAGCAATGCATAGGATTAGCCATCAGCAATACAATTTTTCCTCCTCCTCCCCCTACACAGTGTCAGGGTCATGTAAAGTCAAAACACTAAATATAGGACAACATCAGTGGAAAGCAAAGCAAGCTTATCTGGCCACAATGGAAACACAACAGAGGCCAAGGTAAACCCATCAAAACAGCATGATTAGGCTAAAACAACAACAGGAGACTTGTGAAATCAACAGAGAGTATTTGTTACTTAACCCAATTCTGTATTTATGAGATTTATTCTGGAGATCTGAATAGGTTATTGCAAGAAGGGAAACCAGAGCAGACAGATTAGGACTGCTTGCAGGATCCTTTGTGGGAGATCTACAGGTTTGAAAGCATTTCACGAGTGGATTGTCATTCAGGAAAGGCAATGCCCCTTCCGAAGCAAGGAAACAAAAGTGTTTCCCTAAATCAGAGCTATTTGGACTGACAAGCCTCATGTCTGCAGGCAAGCACAGGAGATATGGAACCAGTTTCTTCAGCCTGGAAAGATCTTTTTCCTGGAGAGCTCTGATGTCACTCAGCTCCTGACTTCTTCAATCTGTCACACACTTTGAACAGAACTGCTGCTTTAGGCTTTCACTGTCTACACCAGTTTTTTCTTCCCTTCAGAGCTGTCAGTTCAAAAAGAAAAGAGTCTGGCAGTAAACTGGACTTTTTAAAGTTTGTCCTCTATTTTTGGTCATGCTCTGAATAGTCTTTAAGCAGCCA
Organism: Toxostoma redivivum; assembly: GCA_013397375.1. Lineage (NCBI taxonomy): Eukaryota > Metazoa > Chordata > Aves > Passeriformes > Mimidae > Toxostoma > Toxostoma redivivum. The sequence goes on along the minus strand of VXBI01008509.1, from coordinate 49,608 downwards.
TGGTTAATTGAGAAGAGGAAGTTGTAACCATATGGCAAGTTTTGCAGTGCTCAGTACCTGGACTTTCTGCTGCAGGAATGGTGACATGGATGACAGGACTAGACAGGTAAAGGTCTTAAGAACTTCAGTGACAAAATAGTCAAGAATTAGAATCAGTATTAAAGCATTTTGGTATTCAGCCTGCTTACTGGTACAGAGCAGAGCAGCAGTCTAACATGCTACTACATGCCTGTAAACTGAGTTGAAGAGATGGTTTAATTTTAGGTTTAATGATTGCTGACAAGTTCCTTTTTATCACATCTTTTGTTTCACTTTAAAAAATAGTTTGAAAGGAACTTAACATACAGTTTCAAACCAAAACCCAGCTCCAGATTTCTCATCTATTCCATCATTTCCTCCTAAGTTGCCTGTCACTGCAGCAGCTGAATACCAACCACCCTCACCTGAGGAGCTCAGGTCTCCTTCTGACCTGCACTGCGATTCAGAATCTGTATGGAAAGTAAGACCAACTGGGAATGGTGCCACAAAATTTCATTTGCTGTAGAGGCTCTTTTCTAAATTAAACTAGTTAGAACTAAGCTGATTCATAAAACCATGCTGCATCTTTTAAAACTAAGCTATTCTCCCATTGCTTGAAAAACATATACCTATTGATTAAGGCCTGTCCTAATTCACAGTAGCTCCTCAGTAATGCTGCAGTGAGAGCAGTTGTCAATACAGTGTACATAGATCATCCAAATAAAATGAAAGATCTTCAACAGTCATCAAATACAGTGACTGGAGATACTGTTGTAGCAGAAATCACATGAGAAAACCAATGAAATGTTTTTATTCCTGCAAGCTGGGTTTGGCCCAGCTGAGGACAGTGCTTTTCCTGGTAATGACCCTGCTGCTTGTGGGAGGAAAAAAAACCAATAGTAACCATGAAAAGAAGATATAAAATTAGTTCTTTACAGTAAACTTTCCCTACATTATTCTAGGCACCCTTTTGGAGTATTTTGATCATTAGCCCACTGTAAAACAAATACAAGTATTACTTTATCCTCCACATGTTCCAGGGCACTTGCAGGAGGAATAGCATGAATTCATGTATTAATTTGTCCTGGATGACAAGTATTTGCTGTACCACTCTGTCCCCCAGGAATGGATGTCCCAGCAACTTCTGGACCCAGATGTAGGGCCTAGAGCAATAGGAGAAGCATATGGAAAATTGACTTGGTCTGAGCCATACTAGTTTAAATTTTTCCCATTCCCATAGTTTCTGGGAGTAAATGGGTCAGAGGCCCACCAAGGTACTGACTGCCATCCCACAGAAAGCTCTTTTTTGGGAAACCTGATCCCCTCCACACAGCAAATAGTCCTACCGAGACAGGTTCCTTCCTCCCAAGTCTTTTGCAGGTTTTAATGACTCAGAGAGATCTGATATCGGTTCTGGGCTCCAACAGAACAGAAACAACAAAGGTGGCTCCTAAAAAAGATGGCACAAATGAAGGCACAGTATAAACCAGCACACACCTAAATGAGCTCACTGTTTTTCATTTGTAGTATGCTCACCCTCCCGCCCCCATAACAGCAGATTATTATTCACCTACAGTAACATCTGTTCCTTTGCCACAGTCTCACCGGTGTCAGAGCTGTGCTGGAGCAACTCCTACATCCCCTTCCAGGAAAATCTCCAGTGAGGCACAGTATTATAATGCCCTGACCACTGAGAGTTGTATACACCAGATGGATACTACCAACCAGAGCACTTTAAGCACATACACACTACAAATTAAAGCAATCAGTCAGCCTCAAAGAGGAGTAAGAAATATAAACAGATTTTTTTTTTGCCAAAATTCAGCTTCACAATAAAAGCTGCAATGCTGCACTTTCAAATAGCAAAAAATGTTTAATTTCATTAAGATCATTAATTCTTATTTTTATCTTCTGACTTTGCTTTTATTTTATGGCATGGTAAACTACCATAAACCAATACTGTCTATTTACTATTTTAAAATGCCAGAGGTCTATGTTTATTTTATTGAAACAAATTCATTGTCAGATTCCAGACTGAATTTTTTTTCTAAATTAATTTTTCCCTTTAAACAATATCTTCCCCACCCTGAAGTTTCAGATTCTGCCACAGAAAAGCAATGGTGTTTCCTGAGCTCTTTTGTGCAAAGTATATACAAACGCTGCTTTAACCTGTGAAACTGGAATTACTCTCTTCAGCATTTACCAGAAGTTAAAACACCCTTAGTAAGCTGAGGTGTTAAAGTCCTCTGAGAATTCCTCCCCATTTCTGAGAGATGTTGCATTGTTTGCCTGGAAGCCCTCAGTTACAGGTATCTTCTCTGTCAGGGCAGAAGAGGGCAATCTGGAAGGGCTAAGTGAAGCAAAGGCACAAATAATGTAGTCCTTAACCCAGGGGCTGGCCAGGAGAATGAGCTCTATAACAGCTAGAACCTTCCACAAAGAAGAGAAATATACCTGCCTGGCTGCAGTTCAAGGTCCTGTCTGATACAATTCAAGGTGGTGCAACTCATTTTGTGGCAACCACAGCAATGCATGCCAAATTTGTTTCACCATTATTTCACTCTTCCATCAGATCAGGGTGCCAAAGGTGACATGCCAGCAGTTTACTCAGTTTGCCCCTCAGTTTCTTCCTTCCTGGCTTTTAGCATCTCATCTGACAGCAAGCTGCCACAGTTTAAACAATCTCAGCAGCACTCACAAACCATATCCTTTTTGTTGTTCATTTTACAAAATTAAAAACATTAAACATTAATGTCTCTTGAGTTTCCTCTCCCCCTCAACCCTCCCACCTCCTGAAGTAAAATATGTTTTTGCGATTCCACATCAGAAGGAAACAATACTCTGTTGTGCCCAATACTTTGTGGGTGTTTTCAGGAACCACATCTAAGAAGAAATCCCAGAGGTTATTGTAATCATTCCTTTCACTCCTGGGTACTCAAGCACAGGATTGCCTGCAATCAATTTGCTCTTGCATCCTAGTATTAAACTCCCTGTGTATAAAAGTATCACTAGCACTTTCTATATTAATACATGTAGCAATGTTCTAAAGAGCTTTTTATTATGCTGCTAAGAAATTACAATGCAGAGCAAAAGCCACTAAAGCCTACTTGAGCATTACCATGAAACACAAAAGTTGGGTCTGATCCTTCAGCCTGTGAAATGGAGGAGTCTTGACTGCACTCGCTGATTTTTCAGGGAAAATTCAGGTATGTGTCTCTGTAGCCTACCTTAGTCTTAGAACAATGAGGGTTACAAATCTGCAAAAAACATGACAGGAAATTACAACACATTAAATGTAAAATATATGAACAGAGATCCTGATTGCTTTCAAACTCCGTTTTTTGTTTGGTTTTTTGGGGTATTTTTTGTTTGTTTGTTTTGTTTTTGGTTTTTTTGTTTGTTTGTTTGTTTGTTTTGTTTTGTTTTTTGGTTTGGTTGGGTTTTTGTTGTTTGGGTTTTTTTAAAATATCAAATACTTGAACCAACAAAGATCCCAGCATCATAGGCTGTTCTACAAGTAGCCTGCAAGAGGGTTTAATCCTTGAACTCTATGCCCTGGAATATTTTATTTGAAGCTACCCCAATATTTGCTAATAGTATAAAATTTACTATTTAGAACTAGTTTTTGGGGAGCATGAGGGATTAATACAATAAACTTGAGACTACTTTCTCACCTGCAAACTGACTTTAAGGAACTCACATCACTCTTCTGTCCAGTCTTCTCATTCCCAGACAGAAAGTTTCTGAGCTAGTCTGTTTCCAGCTACACACAGGAAGCATCTCTCCAGCCAGCATTGCTGGACATAAGTGGAAGGGCAATAAGCTTACACGTGGCCTTTGAGGATTTTCACTCTGTTTAAATGTTCTATGAAGAATATATGAGCAGGACATGATGCCTCACTATGTTTTTAACAATTTTCAAAAAGGTTGGGAATGAAGTAGTTCAATTCCAAAAAAAGGATAATAAACAAATTTGTGTGCTAAGCTGTGACAGTTGAGAGGACAGAAGTCCTGTGACACTGTTTCCCCTTCCTGGCTGGACACACACACAGGCATTTCCACATTGTACATTAACTTCTTATCAGCTCCAAGTGCCTTTGCCATGAATGCTCAGGCACCAATTGTAAAATGCACTTCGATGAACATCCTGAAATAAAGCACTGTAGTGATTCAACCCCAAAATCGTACCAACCTGCCTACAACAGAAGCTTCTCAATATTTGAGTGATTATACACAAAAGTACTTCAAACCAATGAAAATGTACATTCTCTCTGCCCACTACAACTTGTGGTAACTTGTGCAGGCTGGATTTGATCCAAATATCTTGCAGGGAGATTCCTTAGCTCTGCATTAATCCTTCACATCAACTCTAATCCTCTCAGTAAACTGTTTGCATTTTGCAAGTTTTCATCATAAATGACAAGGAATTTTAGGTTAGATATCAGACAAAACACAACAATGTAGGAAAGGAATAAATAAAGCAAAGCTATTCAGGGTCTGACAGCACTGGATAAGTAAGCAATATCACCCACAGGGCAAAAATAAGAACAAGAATGAACATGGAACTATATGTTTCAGGTTTTGTAAAATGCAATAGAGATTTGGAAGAGCCATAAAAGAAATCCACACAGTAAGCAAATGCAGCTGTAACTGGAGTTTTATGAGAGCGATGGATTCCAAGAGTAGAAAAAGAAGCAATGCTAATCAGAAAACTGTAAAAAACACAGGAGAGTTTTATGGTGCTATAGGACATTTGAGTGTATGGAAAGAGGAGAGGAGAGGAGAGGAGAGGAGAGGAGAGGAGAGAGGCCTGCAGACTCTGAGACCAGTGGCAACACTCACAAATAGTTACACAAATGCTCAGCATATCCACAGATATAACCCACCTCCAGAGGCTTTTCTCACACATTATGAAGTCTTTTTTCTAAGGTTAGCACATCTTATTTATTTCTGTTCTTTTTTAGTCATTCTGTGTAACTGACCCATTTATGATAAAAATCCTGCATCATAAGAGACACAGGGATACTTCAAAGGAAAACACATCTTTTTCCTGACAGCCTTTCAGTATAGTCACTTTGGTATAATAACAATCTTTATCATGAAAAGTATATTGACAGTGATCATAGAAAAGTGAGGTTCTTTAAACAGGCCATTTTCCAAGGTATTGTAAGGTAATTTATGCATTTATGCATTTAGTTTTCAGCTAAATCTCAAATAGCTATCCACAAATCAGTATCATAATGATGTTTATTAAGTGCTGCACCAAAAGCAAATCTGAATTTGTGAACTTAAAAAGAACATGAATGAGAGAAAAAAACAGTAGCAAAAATGAAACTCTCAATTCTGTAACAGACTTTTTTCACTTCAGTTTCAATTTAGACTGTGTTAACCTAATGAAGAGCACAGACAGGAGATCATCACATCTCAAGTGTTTATGTTTATGCACCTGCAGCTTAGGAAAGTTATGAATACAACAGAGATTCTCCTGTTACGCTTTTTACTTTCATCACTCATGCATTTGCAAAGAGACCTTTCAAAACTCCAACAGCAATGACAGTGCTTCCAGCTGCACAGGATCTACTGGTTTTTTGAAGACCATCAGAACGGCCAAAAATGTCAGCCAGGGGGTCTTCTTCAACAGCTACACAAGCTCCTGATGTTAGTGCCCAGATCTGCATGCTCCTAAGCTCTGGCTTAGGGTTCACAGAGTCAAGCCCTTAAGTGTGGTATCAATGAAAAATAAGCAGAGGCTCCAGAACAGAGAATAGTGACTTGAAAGGCCCAAACACAGATCACCCATTTCTGGAGGTACATGGACTTCATCAGTTGCACATCACAGAGTTTGTGAGCATGAGGCACTTAGACTAAGCCACTGCTTAGTCTGCTCAGACAATTTCCTGCTCGTAACATGGGGAAAAGGAATCAGCATCCAAGTACCTCTCTTTCCCCTTTGGCTTTTGGAGTCCCTTCTGCACTCTCTGCTCATGATCTTTGACATCCAGCATCACAACTGCACTGGGAGAGGCAAAAAGTACTCATATCTTTTCTCACGTCTCCTTTTTCTGGTGAAGGAGCAGATGGCACAATGGCAGCATATTCTCCTGTGAGATGGGAGATGGAAGTTTACTTCTTTAACACTGAATTACCCCCCAGACATCCCAATCCCAGATGGGACACCCTCCAACGTTTTAAACCTGTAGCACTTGTGCTGTTCACTCATAGTAAGGCTATCAAGATCTGTCTCAAGCTGATGGAAGCATCTTCTGAATAAAGTCTATGAATTCTGGAAAGCACTTAAGAATTCTGACTGTATCTTATCCTTTTGCCAGCTCCTTTGATAGCATAATGCTTCTGAGACTCTCTTCAGACACTATAAGACCTCCAGCATAGGGTTCTGTTTGAGGAGGCACCTTTTCCTTTCATTGGATCTGCCTCTACCCTGACCCTTTTCTTCACTGCCCAGATGAACATCGAATTCAGTCCAAAAACAAGGACAGCATCCTTTCTTTCCTTTTTCTTTCCTCTCCTACACATTCCTAACTGAAATACAAAGGTTCAAGGCTGCCTACTACATGCAGGATCTGTCTGGTGTTTTAAAACAGCAAAATATAGGCCTAGTGCTCTGTGACAAAAGAATAGTGTTCTATGAAAGACACCATGCCACAAGATGCACACAGTGCCATAGGATGCCCATCTATCAGGAGACTTCCTTCAGAGTGGTTCAAATTTTGATGTCAAAAGGGAGTGGCTAAAGTGGATTCCATATTTAATAATATCAGACCTTTAGCATTACCTGAATGCAGGATTTTCAAAGTGTGGGTTTTGTGGGTTTATAAATCTCTGCTTTGTAAACTGAGTGCTTTTCAAATAGAGCTCCAGAACCCTAGGGAGCTGTCTTTAGGAGGCTTTGATCTTTCTAGAGCACCTATCTTTGTGCCTGTAATTGCTGTAGTTTAACAAGGCTCCACAGCATTTCAAGAAAGAAAAAAAACCTTTTATTAGGCCTGTAAACCAGTAAGTGACCATAGTGATATAATGCGCTGCTGTGGGTACCCTGCAAAAAAAACCCAAAAGAAGAATCTCCATGATGAAATGAAATGAAATATTTATTAGACATGTTGCCAATGTCCCAGGTGGTATGAAGAAACCTTGTGGTATGCTGAAAGGCTTGATCTTTCTAAGTATTATGAATGCTGATTTAAATGATTGGGTGAAAGCTGAGGAAGTTATGGCTGAAATTTTGGCTAAAGATGACAAGTCTGGGTTTCAAGTTGCACAAAGCAGTCTGAGGGATTAAGCCAACAAAACCCACTCAAAGATATCCCGTTTCAAAAAGGGTAATCTTAGTATCAGTGATTCACACTCAGACAATGGTGAGGATTCCTTATTACTCTGACTTTGCCATATTAATCTTACTTTACAAATACATGCAGTGATTTATATCATGTTTAATTAACTGATTGAGGGCTCCTGTGGTAAAATGGCATCACATTAAGCTCTGTCCTTATGGCAAATGCGAATCACATCTTTAGCCTTGCAAGAACAAAATATCATGGGATTCACTGATGACAGGATGTAGGAATCGAAATAAGGTCCCTCCTGTTGTTTGAGAATCCAGTAAGGGTGGTTGCCATATGCTCATCATTTCCAAGGGAAAAAAATGACAGGATAGAAGAAAGAACTGCTCTAGTTCATCCAATATGTTCAAATCTCAGATGAAAATGATTGTACAGCAGTTCTGTACTGAGGCCAAGTTTTACATGAAAGTGCATAGCAAACTTTCAGAAAGCTTATAATGAGAGATCTTTCTAATGTGATTTTTTTCTATATTTAAATAAACTGCTGTGTGAAGTTACTTCTTTTTCTAGAGAAAAAAAACAGCCAGAAAAAAGAGATGAACTAAATAAAGAAAGGCTTCCCTGCCAGCAACATAAGACAACACAAAATTAACTTAGCTTTTGCTATGAAGAGTTATTCCCCTCAAGCACTCACAACCTGTTTTTGAAGATAAAAACTACAACTGTTATCGTCTGATAAAATTAGATGTTGTTTATAATTTGCTACTAACATTACCAAGATTAAAAGCCCTGTTTATATTATTACAAAGTTTCTTAAAATTCAGAAAGTGTTTTATTTTTAAAATCTGTCTTATTAAGAGACTGCAATTTTTATACTTACAATGAACCTTAAATCCAGTAAATTCTCTAGCAATTGACAAATCATTTTATATGAGTCACAGTTTGCTCCCAGGAATTCAGTGGATTTTGCAATTTGTTTCTATGGCAAAGAGGATAGCGGTGGGATTGGAGAAGCAGGCTTTGCCTTTTGCAAAGGTATTATGAGATTTCAGAAATATTCCCATTCCTCACCAGGACCAAGACTATTTGAATTTTATACACAAGAATGAGAGGTGAGCAGACAGTATTTAAAAGGTAGTTACGTATTGCACTCAGTGGTGCCTGCTTTGCCACTGTCTCCCATTTTCCACAGACTGCTCAGGTCTTAGTCTAGTCCGACACATCAGGTCTCAAGATCTCCTGCTCACTAGCGGGGCTCCACTTGACATAAAGAGTTAAATGCACAGCAAGCAAACAACTCAAAAGCCGCATTCAGGGCACTCTGTAAATCTCACGTTCAAGTCCCCAGGCCTGAACCTTGATTTTCCACATTCCAGGTGAGTGCCCTGACCGATCATGGCGCTACCTGATACTCCAACTTTGCCATCTCCTTCTGGTTTCGACCAGAAATTCCATCCGACAGCTGACAAATCTCTTCTGATGAAAGTTTCTTTGAAATTGATACCTGCCTGCAAAAAAAAAAAAAAAAAAAAGTTTCTGTTTCCTCAAGCCAGCCTTTTCTATCAAAGAAGAAGAAAATTCCCAATTCCTTCTAACCATTTCACTGATGGTTAAAATTGAACCACTTGTATAGCTGGGCAACCATCAGCTGGGCTGGTGAGTTTGGCAATGCAGCCAAAATCAAGGGGTGACATTTTTGCCCACAAACACCTGGGCCAACCATCTTTCCAATCAAATCTGCTGAAGAGATGATTTTGCAACATTATGCTCCTGTGCCCCGTCTTTGTCCTTTATCAGAAGTCACTATGCTTCACTGCTGCTAGAAGCATTAGCATGGTTTTGTGATTAGAGCAGCTATGTATGCTTTAGAGTCAGTCACGTCATCCTGCCCCTGTTCAGGTCTCTTAAAACTGAGTAGAAACAGGGTAATTATTTGCCCTTTGCGATATATAAAAATTCCAAATCTCATCGTATATCTTCTCAAAGTTTCACCATGAAGTAACCCACTTCTCCCTTCTCTATACCACTATTACATTCGATATTTTAAAAAGTTTTGAAATTTTTTTCCAAATGGGAAGCACTGACAGGATATCAAAACCAGCTTGGTTTGTGCTTACTTAGTAGGAGAACTGTTATCACAATAACTGCAAATAAATATGCACTATTTCATACCTTCTGTTAATAATTTTCAATCTTGCAGGGATTTTAACACCTGTGCCATTAGTTCACGATAATTTGTGATAATTTCTGAAGTTCTGAAATGCATATTTAAATTTAAAACATCATTTCAAAGGTACTTTTAAATAAAGGAATTCAACATAATCCATAATTATTTCTTGCCAGAAAAAAAGAATGTCTAAATATTCTAATAATTGTGATCCAATGCTAGGGGAAATTCAAAACTGATTGCACATAGAAGAGCATTTTGATGCTGAACAAACTGATTTTAAGATGGATATATCTGGTCTAATATCCTGAGATTATTTTCACATTCTGTGCAAAATTAGCTACCTGTAAAACATACTTTTCATTTTACTGTTTTAAAAGGCCTTTTAAAAGTTTAACATATATAGATATAGATATAAATACTGATAGAGATATATGTAACATAAAACATCCTGAGCAAGGATGATTAACTATTTTTGGCTAATTTTTGCCTAAAATTTACTATCAACTATTTTAGAACTAAACTGCATTTCCCCTCAAAAATAATTCAAATTTGAATTTTTTTTAATATTTAGAGTAGAGCTTTAAGCTGTGTAAAAGTACCTTGAAATATGTGCAGGTCAAAGTAAAGCTTCATTTTAAATATTTCAAATTGTTATAGTAACTGCTTTGAGATAATATGACATTTACAGTAATTGCTGAAATTCCAATTACTTTCAGTAAAAGCTGCTTCTTTTGCAAGCTGTTAAAAAATATAAAGGTGCATTGGATAGTGCATTGCTGGAGACAGATTCTACAACTAAAGGCAATTAAATGTGAGTTTGATGATACACAGCGTACTGGACTAACATTAAAAAGACTTTTCTATGTTTGACTGTTTACCAGTTTTGTCTTTAAATAATAGTCTTCTTTTGGCATGTAATGTATATCTGCTTGCACTAAACATAATTTATGAATATTTTAACACATGTGTACTCAGTGGGGTGTATTATCATACTGATATAAATAGAATTAATGAGCAGTCAACCTGCCACATGTCATGACATATGACAGGGCAGCCAGAGCATGGGAATAATTCTTTCTGTTTCATATTAGAGCTTTTTTTCCCAGTTGAATTTTTGTTCCCAGATGCCAATGGACCTAATTTTCTAAGGACCATTTACAAAAATAGTAAGAAATTACAAACCTGGACTAATTTATCTTAGGTCACTTCAAAGAATGATTATTTTTATGCCATTTCAAATGCATAAATAAACAGATTAAAGTAGGTGGCTTTTTTCAGTAAATTTTTAGGGTTTTCAGAATGAGAGGTTAGATATCTGCCTCAACTTTCCTTCCTAATAAGCAAACATTTTATTTGTCATTGATTTTGAATTTGTTTCAATGTCATGTTATCCGTTTCTTCTGTTAAGGGTCTAGAATACAATAACTGCCTAAATACTAAGATGACATTTTCCAAGTAAACAGCTATTTTGTAGAAAGAAATACAGATGCAAGTAGGTAATATCCTTTTAGCCAATTATTCATTCCAATTTCAAAGGCTAGGTAACAATATGATGAACATAACTACTAACTTTTTTTTTTATAAAGATATACAGTAAGTTGACAGAACACGCAGAATACAAACCTAGGCCAGATTCCCTGTTTGGCACTTTATTTGAAAGAAATACTGAAATGTAGTATCAATTTCATTTTCAAACAGCTGCTCAGTCAGCTTAAGGCTAAGGTTCATAATAAAATTAACAAATCAGTATCAGTCAGACTGACCAACTAGCATCTAATTAAAGATCACTGATTTGAAAAGTTTTCTTTTCAGCAAGGAATGCAAATGTTCTTTGATGTCGCAGTGCTGGGCTACTGAAAACAGAGGAAGGTACATACCCTGTTCTTTCTCCTTTCTGATTTAAAATAATTTTTTTAAAAATTATTTTACTGCCCATGAATCTTTGAAGTCATGACTCATTTTCCAACAGGAATAAGAGAGTCTTCTAAAGATGGATCTAGTTCAGGTTTGGAGACTTGAAAGACATAAAAGAGACTTATATTGGACTCATAATTATATTAAGGGACAAGGAGACACTCCAAGTTTTTGTGTCCGATGCTTTTTCCTGGCAGGGCAGCACGTCCCTTGGGAATCCAGCTCTGTCATTCTCAAAGAAAAGGGGCACCATCTAGTGCTTTTTTGGAGGAAAAGCTGCTAATACCAGTAGGGATGTAGTGGGGGGGGGGTGCAGCATGGAGGAACACACGAGGGGGAGGGAGAGAAATGACACTCCATTTTTTTTCAAAAGACAAGCAAAACCTGTTGGCCTGTTTAATCTTCCATTTTGAGGCACTGCAGTATTTAGCTTCAGGCTGTAAGTAAGAATTGTCAGCTTTCACAAGGTGGAAAGACAGATTCATAACAGCTAAAATAATATATACAATTTAAAATGAAGAGGGAGGGTTGGTATACAGACATTATTCTGCTTAATAGGTATTTCTTCTGCTATATGACTATAGCAGAAGAAATTACTACTATACTATAATTAGTACTATACCTAAATATTTCCCTATCACTCCTTTCCATTTTACATTCTCTTTATTAAACTAAAAAAAAACCTTTTTAAGTAATTTTCATTTCATTGAGGACTACACTGTGTTGTAAAGTTCCCACAAATATTCTTACAAATAATCTTTCCAGAATTCACCTAACATAACAAAGAGATTCTATGAAAAAATGATTTGTAGCACAAAATCATTTACAGTGCAGTAAGATCAAGTTAACCATGCATACTGCTAGAAAAAAGCTTGGGAAGTTTTATCTGATTGGCAAAATATGTTCATATCTGAGTCCAGGGAAAGAGTGCCCTTTGATAAAATTTCACAGCACTAAAGTCTCATTATCTGAATGATTTTTGAAATCTCTTTGTAAACAACTTAGGAGGAGGGATGAGGAAATACTCTTTTCTGCTGTAGATTAGGGAATAGATGACTTTTGAAAAATTGTGAAATAGTAGCTCAATATTGTTTAATTTACTGAGACTATGAATTGACAGAAATTGTATTAGTCAAACTAATAAGTGCTCAGTAAAAATAAGCAATGTTTCAAAGGTACATCTGCTTCTTGGGAGCCCCAGGTTGGAAATGTTTGTTGTGACCTACAGGAGCTGCTGCCTTCAGACACCCAGAACAATCCGAGCTTTACACAGAGTCAGGGCTCAGGACATACTGAAAACTTGAATGTGCTGATACTCCAACCAGAATCCCCCCCAAAAAACACGGTTAAAACCAGTGCTTGTTTGTTTGCTTTCTGGGCATAATCTTGGATTCCCTGGGTGCTTCAATCTCTTACTCAAATGTGTTGTAGCAACAAGGGAATGTCAGACTTGTGCATAAGACTAAATAAAAAAGAAATATTTCAGCTAGAATAGTGCTGAGAAAAGCAAATATGTGGCTTGGTGAGTAATTCTCAGAGGGAAGCCTATCCTAAGAAACAAAAACAAAAATATACTTTATGTTGCTAAAGAGGTTTTCTTGCGAAGTTCATCATGCCTATTAAGGAGACTTCTCACCCAGAAAAAAAAATGCAGATATAGAATTAAGAGACTTGATAAGAGCAGGTAAGCTGGGAGCAAATATCATGCTCATATCATAATAAATGTCAGATTCTCTAATCCTGAATGGGACTAGGAATTGCATGCAGGTCCTGACAATCACTCCTGGTGCTCCGGTCTGAGCACCAGCTGGGGAACCATACTTGGGGGACACTTGCTTTGCAACAGATTTAAGCACGTCCACTCAGGGCCTGGTGCATGGATATCCTGAGCATCCTTGTTTTCTAGTGAAATCAGGAGATTGGAGCTTCTGCTGTTTGGATCATGGACTCAAGTTGCTTCATTTTAGGCATCTATATTTTCAAATGACATTATTTAACCTCTCTGTGCCTCAGTTTCCACATCTGTAAAACTCGATAGCTACGCTTACCTTGCATGGGTGTCAGAAAGATTATTTCAGGTCTCTTGAGAACTTTGAAAGGGAAAAGCAAACCAAACTGAATTTATGTATTATTTGTAATTTTTTTATCCCATAAAATGGAAGTCAGATGCAGCCCAGACTGTGAACTATAACAAAATGTTCACTTAAGTCTTCCTTATGGCTCTAATGACAAAAGAACTGGTGAATTCAGCATGGCTTTGCAGGAAGAAATCAGCTCCAACACCTATTGACCTGGCAACACTCAGAGTAAGTAATAAGTTTATGTCTTAAATAATCACAATATTTATTACCTTATCATTCTATATGTTTTCATTATATTGTTTAAACTGAACTATCTGTGCAGTTCACTGTGTATTTCTGATGATTGAAAAAACCTCTCTTAACCAGAAGAATCCCTGGAGAGGGGACTTACTCTACTGGGAAGAAAAAAGTTGCCAATAAAATCTCTCTTTGGGGTTTTCCTTGGTGCAGAATGAACTTCATTAGATTCCAGGCTGACTCAGTCTTGCCTTGGCAGGTTTCAGATCTTCTAGATTTGATTAAATGAGCCCATTAGAAAAATCTACACCAGTTTATCTCTAAACTTGAAGAATAATGGGACACTTTACCTAATACATCCCCATTAAAAGCAGCTGCTTGCCTCCATGCTGGATACCTTCGCAAGCTCTTAATGTGTCTCCAAGTTTTTTTGTCTGAAGCTTCCCTTCCCTTGCTCGAAGTGTGCCATTTTTCTCTGGTCTTCCCAGTGTCACTTTCCTGACTCTATAGTTCAGTGAAAACCTCTGGTAATGACAGCACTGGAGTGATAATGTACTTTCCTGATTTCCCGTTAATAGTAGCACTTGATCCAGCAATGAGTGCCAGATCAGTGGCAGAAGGATGCTTTAATATTTTCTAGAGGTAAAAGGACCAGTTCAATTTATAGCCTTGGCTAACTCAGCAGTTTTGCTCTGTCTTGGCAACGAAATGAGTGTTTTAGTTAAAACAAAGCCAAAAGAAGAAAAAATCCCCCTTATTTTTCTCAGTTTCATGCCAAACAAAGAAAGTATAATTGATTTTTTTCTCCCTGAGGAAAGTTGTGAAAACTGCAAAATGCAATGAAGGAGTTAAAATAACTGAGGGGAAGGAGGGAAAAGAGAAGGGGCTACACAGCAGCATCAAAAAGGAAAGCAATTTGTTTTTCTGTTTTAATAAGAGACACATAATCACAAACTATCCAACAATACATGTACCCTTGCTGAAGAGCTGCTGATATTCTACATTAACCTTTGATAGTGAGAAGTGTATTTCCCCTGCTGTTTTCCACAATAAATTACGTTATATCTGGCATCCAAAGCTCTAGGAAGCGTTCAGCCAGCTGGAAGCACCAGATTGGCCCAACATCCCTAACGTTCAGATTATGAATAAAGGGTACCTCATACTGCTTGTGTAACGAAAACAAGAAATGCAGAGGAAGGGCAACTTCCCCCCTGCCCACAGAAGCAAAAAGCGTCAGTTGGGGAATGAAGAACAGGAATTCCAGAGGGCAGGGTTTCTGCAGCAAGATGCAAATCCACCCTCAGACGAATGCACGACTTGAGCAGAGAAATGAGACTTCACCATTTGCATGTTTACTAAGGATTTGCACACAAATAAAAGCCAAGGGGAAGTATATGTGGCTCTGCTCTTCCCAGATGGTATAACCACACAAACACAGGCTCCCACAGACACATATCTTCCCACTCTTTAGGCAGCATTGTCTGTTCTCTTCCAGCCATGAAAATAATTAGCTTAACCACAACCTCAGTTTCAGAGGATGTGGTCAAATGTGGCATGCTGCATGTTTCTCCCACGCCTCCAAAGGGATAGTATGGCTGAAAGTATGTAACAGCATTGTGATAAGGTTGAGGAAAACCCTGCCTGTTATGATCTGGAAGGTGAAGATATCAAATAGGAAGAGAACAAAAGACAGTCCCAGGACAAAAATGGCAATATCTAAGAAAGGTTATTAAATGGGCTTTTTGAGTCCAACTGTTCTCAAGGAAATCACTTCATTAGCTTCAGTGGGAGCACAACTGAACCAATACTGAGAGCTGCTAAACCAACTCTACAGATGGAAAAATCCACTTAATCTATTTATTCTAAAGGCTAGACTATGGTGGTCCCTGGTGAGGATGTAATGGGAAGTCAGATACAAGGAACTGTTCTCCTCACCACTCCTTTTTGGTAGGTGCTGGCCACAGCTGCAGTGCCTGTGCTCTCCTGAGGCAAGAATTAGCCCCAAATTGGTCTATTCCATCTTCATTACTCCAGCTATTATATAAACATGGCTATATGCTTGCTTACTTAAGCTGAAAAATGGAAAAGAGGAATTAAAATTAAGGTTAATAGAGCCAGACAGAGTATTCACCATTTATTTTGCCTTCACCGTGACTGCTTCAAACCTTCTGCCTTGAGTGGATGCATTCCCCCACAAAAGGACTGTTTTTCTCTTCTCCCTTCCCTTATTTTTTTTCCCTGGTGCCCTCTTCTCTCCCACTGTTACTGCTGCTGTGGCTGTTTAACTTTGCCTATTTAATGTGCAGCTTGAAAGTTTTCATAGACACTAAGACAGGAGCTATCTCTCCCATATCTATAACACCATGGATAACAGCTCTGAAGAATTGTCCTAATATTATTTTGGAAATTTGCTTTGTCTTGTGATGAATTTCATGACTGAAAGGATTTTGAAACTGGGCAAAGAAATGGCCAGAAAGATGTCTGCCAAGGTTTATCCATCTCTCTCTCCCTAAATTTGGTCTGTGCCTTATACTGAAAATTTCCATTTAACTCCCCTTTAGGCAACTGAGATGCAGCCTGAAAAGCCTCTGATCTGTTGGGATTTGTAGGCCTGAAAGGGTTGCTGAGGTGAAACACATGCCACAGAATAAATCAGATGCCCTGATTTAATTCATGAACATGTAAGTATTCGTGCTCCTTAGAGGGACAGAGGGGGGGCTAGGCTGAGTGCAAGAATCACAAATTTGGTACTGCCTGTACGTCCCAGGTTTAGACAACCCTTTCACGTTGTAGTGGCTGATATTTCCCACTCAAAAGCTAGCTTGTTTAAATCCAGTTGTTGTCCCCCAAAAGATTATTTGGAGTTTTTAAAAGAAATGGTGCTCTATCCCAAAGAAAAAGCACAGATGTACTGTTTTTTCTCTAACATTCGTTATGCGATTTTTCAAAGAAAAGAAAGAGAAGACGTTTTGAAGAGGCAGATCCACAGCACTGCATCCATGCTTTTTTATCACTGTTGGGGACAACTTACTGCACAGCTTGTTTAAGGATTCTGGATAGTGTAGTCCCAGCAGACATTTCCTGTACTAAGATGTATTCTCATTTGAGTTACCAAGAGGGAGTATTCAAAACATTACTTATCTGCACATAATCACTATATCACGCCATGTATCCTTTATTTTAATTCCTACTCGCTTGCTAATTACACACCACACTGAAGGTCTCACAACTGCTCCCCTTTCAGCAGCTTTGTTTGCAAAGTGTCTGGCAATAATCTCCCAGCAGTGTATTATCATGGCCTTTTCATCACACTATTTAATCAATAGGGTAATGACCTCATATAAGCTAGTTCCAGGACCTAACCATGCCATGCTAAATAAATGAAACAAACAAAACTTCGGGCTATATGCTTCCTGTTTTAAAAAAACTAGATATGAACCATTCCAGCATTAAAAATTATTATAATATATAGAAATGGCAAATTCTTCACATCTCTTGCCAGAAAAAAAAATAAACAAAACCATTCTACAGTACTATGGGGAAATAGCTAGTTTCTTTAGACTGACATAATTGCAAAGCATGTGTGTTCTTGGTCAAGTGTTCACAGGAAGATTTATACTGATAACACTGGAAACAACCCTTTCCCCCATTACATTACATCATCACTTACAGGACCGAATGGTGACCATCACAGCTAATGGGATGAAATCACATGCAGCACATTTCCAAAGCAGAGGTTGGAACCAGCGTTCTTTTCAAAAGGATTTCTGTTGTAGTGAGCAGAAGGAAAGCAGCTTCTCTCCATTTCCTGAGCTGTAAACTCACAAAGTGTGGTTCACTTTGATTTGCATCCCTTGTCTGGATTATACTCTGTCTAATAAAGTGCATTTGAGATGTGCTTAGCAATGTGTGAACTCTGGAGCACATGTAGCATCACTCTAGTGCAACGATTCTCTTGTCCAGAGGAATCGTGGAAGCAAATTTGATCTGTCTGCTCTTTTGAACCACCACTTTTCCTAATACTAGTAGGAATTTAATTTCAGAAATATTTTTTTTTTACACTGAATTTTGTTGTAACTGGTTAACAGAGAGAGGAGTGCAACTGACTATCTGGTGTATGGAGTGACTGCATATCCCTTCTATTCTTTGGGAAATCAGGGCAAAAAAAGCACAGAAGTTTCACTCCACAAAACTTCTGACAAAATTACTAGGAGAGAAAATAAACAGTTTTCATGACATTAACACAGCTGGAGTAGTTCAAGGACAACGGAAAAGAGGATGAGTATGCATTAGAAGAAGCATAAACCACATAGTTTCGTGCTACCATGGCAGTATCACCATATACTGCTTTCACATGAATGAAGATCTCTCCTCCCCAAATAGTGTGAAAGAAAAATAGTAGTTTTTAATCTGTTTTATCCCAGATATTAACTGAAACCAACCAATATACCTTGAGACAAAGTTTTACTGGAAATTTTTTGCTGCACCAATGCCACTTAGGTTCTTTTGGCACCTTCCTTTTAGGTGTGTTATGAAAATGACAATGTGCCAGTCATCCAAGCTGTCAGCACCAGCTAAAATCTGTTCTGAGGCAGAGTAATTTACACTTGGATGAACACCTCCCAAGAAGTAATCACATAAATACCTTCACGATGAAATGCAACTCACTACTGGTTAGGTAACTCCTATAATGAGCCTAAGTGTGATCTGTCCCAAAGATCTGAAATGGCTTCAGTGCAATATTCTTTTAAGATGATGTAGGAGATGTTGGAGCAGTAACTATTCAGTGCTCTGAAGCACTTGCTGTGTTGCAAGATATTAGTTCTGGACTACAAAACTGCATTTTGGAAAATATTCTCTTGAAACATCCTACATGACACTAGTCTGGGAAAGTAAGAATTTTAAAAAACCAACATCCTCAGACCTTTAATGAACTGAAACTCTCCAACTGGCCCATTTGGTAACATCGCCCCTGCAAAGCTATTTCCTTTGCTTCTGATACAGAGGAAGAAATAGCGGATAATAGCAAAAAAATGAAGGCAGTGATAAGACTAAGGAAAGAGAATAAAGAAAATTCCAGACACCTCCAACTGAGGTGAATTAACTTTCAACAGTGGGTGGTTTCACTAGACATCAACTGGATCCCTGACACTTATCAGAAGGCTCAGAATTAGGCAGTGTGAAATATCATTATCAGGTAATACGACACTGTCCTCTCATCAAAATCTGTCCTTAGATTACCCCGAAAGAAGGACATATAATTGAACTATTTCTCTAATCCATCTTTACAGAAAATAAATTATTCCTATAATTGTTGACATTGCAGTCCACCATTTGTTAAGTACTAGAAATCCTGATGCATCCTGTGCAAGGATCCACTTTTACAATGGCAACACATCCCTCCAACAGATGAACAGGAGTGGCTGAAATGAAATATAAGATCTTCTGTTCTCTGAGATGCTACTCAAAATCTGGCAGAGGGATCAGGCTGGACAGGATGGCAATGACTTGCCCTCACAGCTCATCACTCTGGTACCAGGTAGATTAGCATTTTGGTATTTCAATTGCCACCAGTAGTTTCCAAGAAAATACTGACTTGAATGAACACTCTTGAAAGAGTATCTCTTGTCTGTCAGTTACTTTTGAGTTTTGGGGAGTCTCCATATCAGGAAAACACCACTGTGTACATTTTCTCCTACTGCTTTTGTTCTGTAAGCATTCTTTTAATTTGAAGACAAAACTTCTTGTTCCAGTGCATTTTGCTTGTGCAACAATATTAAATAAAAAAAGATCAGCTCTTTTTCATCTCATGCAAGTAGTACAAGATTACAGCTTACCCTTCAGCCCTGTAAGCCTTTCTGCAGTTAGAGGGCCACAGACCACCTTGGTCTGTTTGTTTTCTTCCAGACATCTCTATTCTACAAAGAAAAAGAAATGAGGGAAATGAAGAAAAACCAAAAATGTGGTAACTTTTCCTCAGATATTAAAAAAAAAAGTTTAAATTCATGCATATTTGGAAAGAGAAACACACAATCTAATATATTTGTGAAATGTTTCACCTTAAGCACTAAAAAAAAGAAAAAGCAAAACGAAAAACAAAAACAAATCAAAACAAAAAACTAAACCAAAATACAAAATAACTAAAAGAAACCCAAAACCATTACCTCCATTGTGCAGGCTGAAGGACGTAACCATATGGACAGGCTATATGGAAAGACATCTTATCAGAAATGGTTCTAAGTCATCCAGAGACCTCCTGGTGTCTGATCAAGGATTGAAGGAGTACCTCAGAGAAAAGTCCATCTGACATAGATGGGGTGGAAGCAAATAAAAAAATCTAAGACATCAGAGCCTCAGATTTTTCACAGTTGGGATGTGTGTCAATATTAAAGTAAAAAAAAAAAAAAAAAGAAGGGATTTGATAAAAGGATCTGATAAAAAAGCAAAAGAGGCATATAAGTGATAACTAACCTGATAGAGAACTAAAAGCGATAATCAAATTAAAGCTGATCCACATGGGTTTCTGGAAAGCAGATTTTGTCAAGCTAAATTGATACCATTTTCTGATGTGATTACAAATGGGACTGCTAAAGGAAACCATCTTGATCGATGCCTGTAAGAGAACTGGCTTTGCATCACACTAGAGTTTGACCAAAAAGCTAAAAAGCATAAGAGATGGGATTCATCCAAAGTAATTATAGCTGTCTAAAAGTTTGGCAGCTTGTCTTAACTTCTCTATCTTCCCATTATAGTCTATGAAAAGAAAAAGACACAGTCAAAAAGTGATTTATGGTTTTTCAGATAAGTCCACTACATCTTTCTGCGAAGGTCTCCATCTCTTTTCGTTGACTATTAAGAGCTTAGAAAATTTGCAATCATAAGAAGCTAATTTTTGGATGGCTAAAATGAGATACAGTGAATCAGAATGGTATCCTAAACTATTTAAAACTATGTAGCAGATATATCTAACCCATCATTATGTGATGGGAACAAGGCACTAGCATTGGAATTTACTCTTGCTTCCTAGACTATTTTTCACTTTTATTTAAAAAAAAATCACATTTTCACAATATGGGAAGATGACTAGAAAATGGAAAATAATGGAGAAGACAGTTGGATTAGGTGAGCATAACCACACATTATGTACTTCAGTATGGCTAACAGGAAGGCCATGGATCAAAGAATTAGTACAATGTGACATATTTAATGAAGGAAGACTCAACTCCAGAAAAAAAGAGATCCCACAGAGGAGGCAAGGTTTTGGGAACACAGGGCATGACAAGTAACCAGATTACTATGAATTTTTAGAGTACTGCTAGAGTACTGCTAAGAGGAGTGAATTTTTAGAGTAACAAAAAGCTACTATACTCATCAGATGTATGAACAATAATAAATAGGAGTAGGAAGGTTGTGTTATCTTATTTTGCATCAGTGAAATGACTAGTAGTTTCACTGTGTTTCTGGTTTTGTTTAAAGCAAGACTATGAAAAATTCCATAGATTACGAGGAAGCCAGGGGAACAATTATGGTATTAGGAAACATGTCTTACTACAAGAGACTCAAGGCACTCAATCAATTAACTTATCTAAGCAAAAGTTAAAGAATTATTTGATCACAGGCTACAAGTGCTTCCCACAGGGAACCAAAAATTTATAATAGAGGGCTCTTCAATCTAGCAGGCAAAGAAAGAATAAGATCAAAGGGCTAGAAGTTATAGCTAGACTAATTCAGTCTAAAAATAAGGTGCAAATTTTAAACATTTAGGGAATAACTTGAAATAACTTGCCAAGAACTATGATTTATTTTCTGTCACCAGAAAATAAGTTTTAATCAACACCTGGCCTTATTAGAACTTCATACTTCTACTTCTAAGCTTATTAATACATTAATTCTAAGAATCTCAGAACTTTACTATGGAGAAAAAGAATAAGTTGCAAGTTGGGAAGCGTTCACTGCAGTTCATAAACAGCCAAGAGAATTATTTTCCAGTTGACCACCAACTCACAGACCTTCTACCATGAAGCTTCTCTAACTGAAACACCTTCTTACTACTCCACACTGTGCAAACCTTTTTGATTAATGAGTACTAACTCAAAATGGATTGTACTAAAATTAGGAAGCAGGATGAAATAATAATTTGCAATTATCCCTTGAAGAGATACCTCAGTACAACACTTTTGAGCAATTTTAGGCATACCATTGTTTTCCAAATGCAAACGTAAAACACAAATCACAATATGGTAAAGATGTCTCAGTAGGCAATTAAAAATTAATCAGCTAATTAGATCAAATGAACAGGAAAATAAGGCTCAGGAAGACATTCATTCTAATTAACATAATATTAAGTTACAAAAGACTTTTTCATACAAAAAAAATCATCTTTATTTCAAATATTAAACCAATCAATAAAGGAAACAAACAGTTATTTCTTACCTTGTTATCCCCATGACCAAAGCCAAAAGGAAATGACAGTAATAGCAAGTCAACTGCCTGTGCAACTGTATTAATTTCTTATTATTTCTAATCTTGTTAACTATTTGAATCCACAATTTAACCAGCTTGTATTAAATTTATGGGTAATATACCTATATTGTTCTTGCTCTATACTTGCTGTGTCTCTTAAGAATCTTCTAGGTACTTAAAAATAAAACTAATGTGATCCAAAGTCTCACCTAGGTTTCTCCTTAGCAAGGTTACTCCTAATAAAACACAGGGCTTTACTGTGCAGACAGAGGATATCAAAATAAGAAAAAAAAATAGAGGGATCCTTAAGTCTGGGTTGGGGATGATAACATATACTCTCAAGGAAGGAAATAGCATTATAGGACACCTTATTGAATAAACCTCACTGGTAAAGCGGAAATGCTCAGGCAATCAGACAAGGAATGGGGCATGGCTGAACCTAATTAGATAGACTGCACAGATTAAAAATACTTGCTATTATGGGACAGTTCCTAAAATATTTTTTTAAATATCATATTACTCCAAAGCAAAGACTGGCCACCTCAACCTTCCAGCTGGAGTCACAGAACATATGCCACAGACTTCTGGGCACACCAGGCAATTTGGCAACCAGGGGATGACCGTGATTCCCAGCACCCCATTGTAGCAACCGTGTGGATGGTTCCCTGCATCACCCACAAGTAGAGCATTGTGCAACCATTCACAGATCTGTAACATGTGATCCAGATTCATAATATCCAGTGACCCCTTTGCCAAGCAAACACAGCTTCCCTGCCCTTCTCGTGAGACAGGCCTGGTTTAGGAACAATCCTTGAACTGCACAAGAGCTGCATGGGGTGCAGTGTTACAGGCCAGGCAGGACACAACTGCACTATTTACTTTTTTTTTTGGGGGGGGAAAGAAATCTAGAAAGAATGTGTAATGGCTTAGAAGCAGGCTTTGCAAACCAATTCCACAATGAATGTATTTCACTTTGATCACCCCTTCTAGCCCACAACAAAATTGAGGCAGTATTTTGTTTTGCAGAAATTACTACCTTCAAGACCTGCAGTGGATTTATTATTTCTGCTAGGGCTTGAACTTCCTTTCTGATCCATGGCTGTAAAATCCAGAGGGACAGAACAGCACAGAAAATTACTGCAAAGATGTAGTGTGACATAGGAAGAGTCAGAGGCATTATGTGTGAACAACACGACAAAAGGAAAAGCCATCTGAAAATAAATGAAAAAATTAATAATCAAAAGGGTGTCTAATTCTTATCTGGGCACTTGTTTGCTCACTCTATGAATTCAGACCACCAAGCCATGGCATATAAAGCTGGAAGGACACTGGGCCCAGAACTCAATCCTGCTTTAAGGAAGGTGCCATTCCTCAAGGAATGCTTGAGGAAGCAATTATTCCAGAGAAAGAAATTCTTCCACCAGAAAACAAGTGAGGCATCAGAAACATAAATTTCTCTATTGCTTCATTCTTGAAACCAGGGCTCTAAAATTCCAAGTCAAACCTCCATATCCAGTCCAAGCTTGGTCTTGTCACTGCAACAATTACTAATGGCACCTGTGGGACCATGATGAACCAGTCATAGACTTCAAATCATTATACAGTGATTACAAAACCGCTGTTGGGAGAGGGTAACTTCTAATTACTCCAACATTAAAACCAGCAGCAGTTTATGTTGCATAATAAGAGTCACACACATGGAATAGGGAGACTTCACTGTTAAGCATTTCCATGTAAACTGCGGCTTATAGTTAATGGAATACAGGCTCAAAGGATAATGCATACAGTTTATAAAATTAAAGCCTCAAAAAAGGCATTTTAGTAACAGAAATTGTTTTTTAAATCACAAGCTATGAACCCTTGACACTAAAATAGTCTATCTAGAAATTGCTAAATATATTGAAGAAACAGAGAGAATGACTGTGTTTGGAGAATTTCATACTAGTTTGATCACTGATTTTTTAGTAAGCTCTTTAGGCTAAACATTCTCCTGGAACAGATGTATCATCAAAAGCTAAACTTGCTTTAAATAAATAAGAAATGTGTATTTTCTTCTCCAGAATTTGTGATCAAAAACCTCTCCCTTCTGATCATCCACTGCTTTGTGTTTGGTAGCTGACAAAATACTTCACTAATTTACACTGTAGCATGTGAGAGTTTTAGCAAGTCGAGGTCTGAAATACAGCTCAGTTTTTGTCACTGATGAAAAAAAAATCTACAGGATATATAGCAGACCAATATTTGTCAGGCTTTCCAAACAAGCTGGAAACCTATTCTTTCCTGTTCTTTAAAGAACTCTCTAACTTGTTTTCCTATAAGGGATAAAAAAAATTCCAGAAACTAAGAGAACAGAACAGAAAACCTATTTCTCCTACTTGATAGCCTGGAACTGTAATACAGCAGGATCAACAGATTTAAGCAAAACAAAACAAAATAAAAGAAAATCTTACTGCCACAATTTCTATGAACAGTTTTTTATACCTGTTTCTATCTTCTCTTCATATATTAACAATAAGGTAGCAGAGGGTGCAACTCAGCTGGGAGAGCACATCCTCCATGCCGCAGCAAACAATAATAGTATGGACATGAGTGAGAAACAATGAGAAGCTCTGAAAGCTCCTTAGCACAAGGAGAGACATGGCAAATAACTGAGTGGATGGGCGATGACTGCCTCAAGACTCCTCCTGGTCATTGCTCAGTGCAAGCGTCCCCAGTGTGAGCCAGCACAACACTGACATGCCCAGGTGATCATACCTATTCCAGAAGAAGCTGTTGAGCTGTCTAGAGACAGCAGTGCACTGAAGCTGACTGGTCCAGCTAAGGTTTAAGGCATAAGTTTTGGCTGTATTGCACAAACCCTGATTCCTTTCCTGAATGCACTTCACTCTGATCACTACACAATAGCTGTGGAATTAAGCCTACATTATAATAAATATTTGGAAGGCCCACCCAGTGGTTATCTCCGGTTTTCTGCCAGGGGCCTGAACCTCCAAGGCTCCCTACAGACCTCTGCAACTTGTAGTCTGTTCATTGCCTGACCTAATTCTTCTAAATGGCTCAGCCATTTTGGCTGACAATTTCCTCTAAATGCCCAGACACCAAGCAATGGAAAATTTTCTTTAAATTCCAGTTAATGAGCAATGGAAAATGTCATTGCAATGAAGTTATGCAGGTACTTAAGTAGTCTGCTGGATCAGGTCTTTGTGAGCTACATTTTAGTCCCACATTTGATGAGATTTTCTGAGTATGATAAATAAATTAAGATGAAGATCTATGATAATAAGAGGGGAAAAGAAGAAAGAGATACATGTAAAATATTTTTAATGCTTCTATGGTTCTCAGATGGCATGGCAGAGAGAAAGAGGAAAAGAGAATGCAAGAGCATAAACTAGGCTTGTGTAAATTACTCTGACATTTAATAACTCTTTACTAAAAATTCCCAAGCAAGGCTACTTCAGATATTTTTAAGGTCATGTATCATTTACTGTCTAGGTCAATTTATGCATCAGCAAAAATTGCTGCAAACTTTTCTGGACAGAACTTTAAAATTAAAGGTGTATGTAACTGTTTTGGCCATATTTTTTTCCTCACAGTTTCTGCTCTGTGAGCACTTCACCTTGGAAAATTAAAGTAACATTCTGTAATAAGTGAAGTCAGTATGATATTTCAAGGCAAGCCAAGGACAAGCTTTATAACTGTACTATCAAAATGCTATTAATAAAAGCAAAAAATACACACACGATGCCTGTGTTCCCCTATGGATGGAAAAAATTATTGTCCATTAAGTTAATATTTCAGATATTCTCTCAGTTTTTCCTAAGATCCCAAAATCAGCAGCAAATCACAAATCTCTTTCTGTTAACTCACATCATCTGCTATCACATAGTGCTCCATTTCAGCAACCATTCCAAGGACTTTTAAGAGAATATGTGGATAAGCAGGATTTCTGGGATGAAAAGGTGAAAAATACTGTACTAGTTAAATTTTATAAAGGTGTTTTAGTTTATTTTTGTTAGGACCCACAGGGCCCAAGATGCACTTAAAAATGCAGCTTACACTAAGAATCTAAATTGTCTCCTCTGTTTATATATTTCCCCACTGCTGTACCCAATGACCCCAGTTTTCCCCAGGACAATCCATGCTGCAGTAAGTACTAATATCTTCTATCTCCTGCTATCAACTCCTATGAAACCAGACATACCAGGTGAGGCAGTGCAGCAGAGAAATGCCCAAGCTGTCTGTGAAGGGACAAAGCTGGCTAAAAGATATCAGGTTCCCTGAGTTACATCCCTCAGTGTCCAAGCAGTGTCCTCTGAGCACTGCTGAGCCTCTGCAGAAATACAAGACATATAGGTACATACATGTTACTTAACTGCTCCTTCCTTAGGAGAAAGCATGTTTTAAAGTACCATATAATTGTACTGAGGTTTAGAGTTTGTACCCACATCATTTTAAAAACAAATTAACCAAGGAAAACATGCCTTGGAGAATTTGCTTCTTTACCTGCTCTCAGGTGATCAAAATGCATAGACACATGTTTTCATTGGAGATTAATTGTGACCATGTGTGTGTGTGGTTTCTTCCTTCATTTTCAGTGGTTAAAAAGAAATAAATTTCAAAATGAAAATGTACTTTGGGAACAAAAAAGCGCAAGACAGCTCACTTTGAAAATATCACAGAACATTTAAAAACATACTAGAAAAAAAGCAGCATTTGTCAAATTAATTTCATTATTTATAATAACTTCCATGCTCTCATAAATCTTGATATTTTCATTGAAATCGGTATTATTGATTTTTCCCTTTTTCCCAGCCCTAACAAGAATGAAAGATGAATTATAACATAGTCACTTCCCTTTCTTTGTTATATTGATGCGACACATTAGATATTCTGAAAAACTCACTAATGAGACATACTCTGTCCACGATAAAAATCCTTACTTTAAAGCTTTGTGTTCAAAGAATTTTAAAAATGAGCCTTTTTCAGTCTTATTTTCAAAGAATTCGTTACAGCAGTGAGAAATTCTAAGGAAACTTCTCAGATCTGCCATGTTTATTTAATTTCATTTTAGATTTTGTCTCATAAAATAAAGTGAAAAGTTCTCAGGCAGTTTGTACTACTATTAAAAACTGAACTAACTTTATTATTCATTCAATCTCCTCCATTATTTATCCCTTTTGATTTGAAAGTAGTACTCACAACTGCAGCACTAGGACTTTGCTGCAAGTCCCTGGAACACAGCCTCACCACAATTAGCCATTGATCCAGCTGCTCATACCACACCAAGGGAATGCAAACTCCCTCCTCCTTGAGGCTACAGCTCCACAGAGAAACCCTGCAACATCACAGGCTTCTAACACTACATTCCTTAACTTAATAAACAGCATCAGCTCAGAGTTGAATTCTTAAGCTGCAGTGACATACACACGCTTTTATTCATTAGGAAAGTGGGATTTCTTTCCCATTATGAACCTGTTCAGCTTATCTGTACATGCAGATTTTTTTTTTGCCAACTTTGATAGCACAACTTTACATAGGCTTAAATTGATGCAACAAGATCTCCCATGCAGAACAAAATACATGTTAAACATACTCCTATTTTTTCCTCAAAATGCTTTTACTGCATGAGTAAAACCTCACAAATGTGTGAAAGACCTGTGGCAAATACTCACATTTTATGAATGGGATTAGTGAACAATGAGCTCAGAGAAAGGAAAAAATCAAAGAAGGCACTGCAAAATTTGTAACACTCAGTGAATATGACAGATGTTACTTAATTTTAATTACTGATGACAGTATTTCAGATTATGCTTGTTAACAGAAAGAAATACAAAGGCAGACTACTGTACAGTACCCAGCTGCTTTCCAGCTACGAGGTTGCTGGAAAGTGGTAGGAGACATCAAGATTTAGTAGTACTTTCTAGTAAGTGTGTCAATTTCAATATTTTGCCTTCCCTCAAGATATATCTACTGCTACTGTAAAAAGTTTCTTCTCAGTATCTATTTCAACTGTAAAAAAGCACAGGTACCTTACATAGTGCCTAGTGCATGGAGTCCAAGGAAGCCATTTTTAAATTACTATATTGCAAACCAGCAATCAAAAATATCATGCACAGCATTGCCACACTTTGTGCTGATGTAGAGCTCTACCCACATTGGTATGATTACAAGTAGCAATGGAACAGTAGCAGTAGCAATGTCTGTGATGGATTTTGAAGCCTAATTATTGACCCACTTTTTCAGTCCTCTATATTTTAAAGTCCGCTTTATATTTTACAGGTCTGGCATAAACAAGGTAACTACTCAAATGCTACAACTTTCTGTGCTTGCTATAAATTTGCCACCTATATAATACTGGTTCTCTGTTTAATACATAGTACCTATTTTTTTTTCCTTGTTGAAAAGTCCTCTATTGGTTTTAATTACACTCATGAGAATGAAGAAGTGAAAAAACATATTGTTCGCCTGAGGCCTCAGGTGAAAAGAAAAGGTTTCATGGCTCAGAGAATCAGTCTTTAGGGACTTCAAAACTTCTGACTCCTGATCCAAGCCTGAAACCCACTGCTTACATGTTACAAATTAGTTATAATTCCAAAGTACTCCAAATCAATTAAATGAAAACCAGGCAAAAGACAAGTACAGAGTAGATCGCTCCTTGACCCTATATGGTCAATAGATAGGTTTGTACATTTATTTTTAGAGGCTCACGGAGGAAATATCAACATTGGTATATAACATTTACATATGTTTGCATTTATATTGCTTAAAATAATGATGTAATATCACAGCTCCTCAGAAACCCCATGTTAACTTCTCATCTACCAAATTTAGTTTCTGTAAGCTTATCTTCACTAGCACCAGCTACCTCACTGGGATGAAATGGTTTATACCTGCTGGGTTTCACAGAATTACAGACTCAATTAGATTGGAAAATTCCTCTGAGATCATTAAGTCCAAACTATGATGAACATGACAACTAGACCACAGCACTAAGTGCCACAACCAGACTTTCCTAAAACATCTCTAGGGACTGTCATTCCCTGGGTAGCCCATTCTAATGTAGAACTACTCTTCCTATGAAGAAAGTCCTCCTGATGTCCAACCTAAACCTCCCCTGGTGCAGCTTCATGCAATTTCCTCTCATCTTGTGGATGGTTGGCTGAGAGAAGAGACAGACCCCCACTTGGCTACAATCTCCTTTCAGGGAGTTGTACAGAGTACCCCTGAGCATCCTCTTCTCCAGGCTGAACACCCCCAGCACCATCAGCTGCTCCTTGCAAGAACAGTTTCCTAGACCCTCCACCAGTTTCACTGCCCTGCTCTGGACTCGCTCCAGCACCTCCATGCCCTTCCTGAATTGGGGACCCCAGAACTGGGCACAGGGGGAGAATCACTTCCCTGGTCCTGCCGGCCACACTATTCCTGATACAGGCCAGGATACCACAGGCTTTCTTGGCCAGCGGGGCACATGCTGGCACATGTTCAGTTGCTGTTGACCAGCACTCCAGGTCCTTTTGCTGGAGCCAATTTCCAGCCACTCCTCCCCCACCTTTTATCACTGAATAGGACTGTTCTGGCCAAAGTGTAGAACCTCCTTGTTGAACCTCATAGTCTTGGTCTTGGCCCATTAAACCCATTAATCTTGGCCTGAGATCCCTCTGCAGAGCCTTCCTACCCTCCAGGACAACAACATTCCCCCCCACCTAGGGTGTCACCCCAGAATTTGATAATGGGAGATTCGAGGCATCTCAGGCCAAGCCGACGGCAACGGTCCGCAGGAGGGCAGGCACATCCTGCCCCTTTAGCCAGGGCTGAGCTTTTCCTTCCCCCAGCGGTGAGGACAGCAGAGTTTCACCGGGCAGCAGGACCCGGCGACACCTCACGGCTGGCGGGGGGGGGGCGGGGG
>VXBI01008509.1:0-19073 GCA_013397375.1 Toxostoma redivivum | reverse complement strand
CTGGGGGCCCCGGCCCTGCCCGCCACCTCTCGAACCCCGGGGGAGGCGCGGCCGAGCCGTCAGGAGGGGTTGGTGCGATGTAGATTTCCGCTGGCCCGGGTGGCGCGCCCTGGGAAGAAAGATGCTGTTGTTGTCGTCAAGAGCGTGTTGAGCCGGCGTGCCCCGGTGGCCAGGCAGGCCAGCGGTACCCTGGCGTGAGTTAAGAAGAGCATTGCCAGCAGGTCAAGGCGCCTGTGCCTCCCCCTCTGTTCAGCCCTGGTGAGGCCGCATTTGGAATACTGTGACCAGTTCTTAGCTCCTCAGGACAAAAGAGACATGGAGCTCCTGGAACTGGTCCATCAGAGATCTGCAGAGTTGGTTAGTGGTTTGGAGAATGTCTCTTACGAGGAAAGGCTGAGGGAGTTGGGCCTCTTTAGTCTTGGGAAGAGAAAACAAGGAAAGGCTGAGGGAGTTGGGCCTCTTTAGTCTTGGGAAGAGAAAACAGAGGCACATCATCAATGTGTATAAATAAAGGAAAGGTGCAAAGAGCAAGGACCAGGTTCTGCTCAGTGGTGTGGAGAAGTAGCACAAGAAACAAGACAGAAACTGATGCTCAGGAAATTCCACCTGAACACGAGGAAGAATTTTACTGTGCAGTGACTGTGCATTGGAATGGGCTGCCCAGAGAGAGTGTGGAGTTTCCCTTGCTGGAGATATTCCAGAACCATCTGGGCACAATGCTGTACTCTGGGATGGTTCTGCTTGAGCAGGGAGGTTGGACAAGGTGACCCACTGTGGTCCCTTCCTTCCTGGCCTATTCCATGATTCCCACAGCAAATACTGAGAACTAACTGAAGAGAGGATGAAAACCTGTATGTGTTGGGTTTTATCAGGGCAAAACATCTTCTAAGATGTTCCTCCTGTAGTAATAGCATCTTCTAAATTATTTCTGTAGGCTTTCACATCTGCAGCATTTCATATCACATAGGGTGTTTAGTTCACTTACTGATCAAAGGCAGCTGCAAGCAGGTTTTGAAGAGCTATAATCCTGCTTTTAATAATCTTAGCTGGAAAGGCCCAGAAGAGGAAATATAGATGAATGTAGGTTATGACCCAGAGTAGTTTGGAGGCCCATTAAAATAGTAGATCAGCTCAGAGTCTGTGTGAAAGACACCAAGCAAGAATACCAATATTTTCTCATAGAGGTATACATAATTTTTCTATTAATATAAGATTAATATTATTTCAAGTGTAAGAATTGACATCCTTACAATCAGATGCTGGGCATAAGAGAATATTACATGATCCTGACATCTTTATCTCTGTGGTGAACTGGGAAAGCTAAGAGTCCTGTTCTGTATTTAATGTCTAGTTAGGAACAGTATTCCAGTTCTGACTAAAGGAATCCTAGTGAGTGTGAACTTGACTTTTATTCTTGATATTCCTAAAGCATCTTCTTTTTCCTGGACCTGTTCTGTGTTGTAATTAATTTTTGCCTTTTGTTTGTTGTTTTTTAATAAAGATCTTCTTTCTTTTTACACAGAGCCATGTTTACATAAGACACCAAAGAGATCGTTGAGTAGGAAATCCCGAATACCTACTTTCAGCTCTCCTGTTAATGACACTGAGACACAGCAAGAAATCTTTTGGGATTCTCATTCACCAATTGCACACAGACTAGGTAATACCAAAATCCAGACCCGTTTGAGGCATGCAATGGGAGTGTAGTAAAAGTTATAAAAGACTTCTTATAAAAAGGTTCCTTTCTTTTAGAATGGTTGTTTGATTTTACTGTCATTAAAAACCCATAAATTCTTCAATATAGCAGTGAATCAGGCTCTGATATTTACAGGTTTATTATAATTATTTGAGATGTACTGCACTTCATAAACTGAATAAATTTCAAAATTTTAAGAAGTTTGTTTGTTTTCATAGGCAGTGGAAAAACCAAGCAGTCTACCAGTAGATGCGCAGTAGAAATTTCGGAAATTGTTAATCGTATTGCTCCTCAGGTAATTGCAACTTTCTAAAACAATGCTCTGCATGTGCAGTAATCAAAGAGAATAGTGCTTCACCCTTAGCCTTGGATTTAGTTACAGTAGCGTCACAGTAAGAGTTGGGCATGTAGATAAACTAGTTTATAGAACTGGATTGAGTTAAAATACTAAGCATAGCATTGACTGATTGTTGTGTGAGTCACAGATGCTGTAAAAAAGGACACATGAAGAAACTTGCAGCAGCTCCATTTAGAAAGGTTTACTTTCAGAATACAAGTTACTGCTCATGGTCTTAGGAATACTGTTTGTTTATCCTTAATTACTCATCTGTTAAAAGGTAAGAGTTTCTTCACATACTGGTTTTACTTGGCGGTTGTTATTAAGTATTTTGAAGAGTCTTGATTGACTGCTGATTTACAAGAACAGGATCCAGATGAGAGATATTTTGCAATAATATAAACATGGTAACCTTGTTTCAATACTCAGTAATGTTCCTTTCACCCAGTATCTCTGCCCTTTCCCTCCTGCTGTGAACCTGATGTCCACAGCCCAGAAAGTTGAAACAAAAGTGCTGTTGCATTTTAAGTGCAAGAAGAAAACATGTTATTCCTAAAATAGATCTGTAGTATTTAGCCTGCAAAACATGCCTGCTTTTTTGACGGGGCTATTTAAAATATATTTGCTATTTAGCATATTTGTGAGAAACTATACTAAAAGAATTGGAAAATCATTGATAAGGGATGCCACTACCTACTTTTTGAGTAGTTATAGTTCTGCTGTAAATGTAATCTGCTGTTTATGTTTTCATTTTAGTTTAAAGAAAAATAAATTTAAAAAATCCTTAACTTTCAAGGAATAAGAGTACCTATTTAAAACTACCCTAGTAGTTAGTAAAGTTCAAATTACTTTTGCTGGCTTACATGCAGTAATTTCCTACATCTTACTGCTCTGCCCCTCTAAACAATTCATCATAGTATTATATCTCTTCCATTTCAGAATTCAAATTCAAGCCTGAACTTTGAAGCACTGAAACATTTTCACATAGTTTTTAAATGTCACTTAATTGTGTTTAAAGGCTTTTTTTTATAAATTAAAAAGTGGAAGAAGTTGTAGTCGAAGTCAGAACTTCTTTTTGTAAGCATACAGAATGGAATTTATTTTAAGGTCTAATCTGTTTCTGCTGCTGGCCCCTCAGCCAGCTCCTTAGTAGTGTACTGAAGTAAACTAGATCACAATTTCTAACATGAATGTGTGTAAACTTGCAATAGACTACTAGATTTGCATGCCAAAGTATAATTCAGTTATTTTAATTGAAGCTCCTTCTTTAAATTGATATAATTAAAGCGATACAACAACCAGTGGACAATGTTGCAATAATCTCACTTAACTTTTTTTTGCTCTTATCTGTTGCTTTCAACAGGTTTCATCCAGTTTGTTCAGTTTAGCAACTTTTAACTCATGTAAGATGTGTGTCCAGTCCATTCTTTATCTGAAATCAAATTTCTAAGCATTATAAATCTAATTATTCAGGATGAAAAAGCAGCCTGTAATGAAGGCTCCCTTTTAGGAACATGGATTGGTGAGGATGCTATTCCCTGTACACCTGTAGTAGTAAAAGTGCGAGCTAGGACAAAGTTGAGTTGCACAAGGTGAGTTACAGTTTTTTTCTTGCCCATCATAGTCTTTTTCATGAACACCCAGCTATATGGTCTTCTATATATTGTGAACCATATAATTGTACATTAGCATATAGAATGCTTTCAATTGTGGGCTTACGTCTTCTTGAAGGGGTGGATATTGGAAGTGGTGGATTTAGTCACACCTTTGTAGTTTTTAAACTGGAGAATGAACAGCTCATAGGGTCACGTAACTGAACTTGGCTAAGCTTTCTCAGTAGCTCTGACTTTATTTTCTGTATTTTCTTTTTAATCCAGAGATCTTAAAATAAAAAATCCCGAAGAGGAACTCATGAAGTTGGCTAAGGAGTTTGATAAAAATCTAGTGGAGTTAGATGCTGTTCAGGAACAGGAGAAGTTTGGTCACAACTTCATCCAGATCACCTCAGAGCCTTCAAGTAATTCTAAAGATGAAATAAGTATGAAGAACCAGAAATCATTCCTTGGTGAAGGTTCTGAAACAGATACTGCTCCTACAGATACTGTGTCCCTAAAACCAGTTGGACAGAGCACTGGCATCCCTGTGGCAGAGCCCTGTCAATCCAGCAGTCAAAAGTCTGTAGACCTTGAGGCTGAAGTAGCCCTTCATGCTCTTTTTGACTCCTCTACCCAGAAGTGCAGCGGACATTTGAGCCAAGGGCTGTCAGATATTTCTTTAAATAATAGTTTTCATAAAATTAAAAGTACCTTGGAGGAGGAGAACCTTCCTGAGAAAGCTGAAGAAACGCAATGTGGTAATTCAGAGGCATATCAAAAAGATACTATGTTTGCAGTAGGAAGCGTGGACCAGACTGTACCAAAACCTGATACTGACACCCTGACAAAAAATCCTCCTTATTTGAAGACACCATTGGTGGACTCTGCTAAGCTTGCTGTTAAAGATGACTTTGATGACTGGGATACAGATCTTTTGGCAGATGACTCTTTTGTGATGCAGATAACCCAAAATCCTGAATTGATAAGTACTGAAGAACTACCACAAATTCCTGCAAATCCATTTGTGCATGATTTCAGTGATGCTAGCAGAACAAAGCAAAGAAATAGTGGCAATTCAGTAACTCTTTTGGGGACTGTAAACAAATCTAAGAGTTTGCAATATTCACCTTTGAAACATTCTAGTAAAAACTCACAAAATGTTGTAAAATCACTGTCTTTACAAGAGCCATGTGAGACAGTAAACTCAGAGACTCATGCCTTACATGTCAAATGTGATGTTAAGCCAGATAAAATTAAATCTGTTTGGAAAAGTACCCAAAATAGTGATATGAACCATATTCCTGTTACAGTGCAATCTGAAATGAAGAATGGAAATGAATCTACTAAGCCTAAAAATGTTTCTGTTCCTCTTTTCCCTTCAAGATCTAATCCTTATAGACAATCAGCAGGAAAACCTGACAGTAACACTCATACTATTTCATATCAGCCATCCAGTGTTTCTACCATCATGAAACCTAATGATCTAATCAAAGTGGTTAACCAAGCTAATACAAGTCACTCAAATCAAGTTGAAATACCAAAGAAATGTCCTCTGTCACTTGATGACTGGAATGAACCGAAATTCTCTGATGATGTATTGGGTATGTTTTGCAGATCTGATAGCCTTTGGGATGCAAACTGTGAGGATGATGAGCTGTTATATCAGGTGTGTGATGATGTAGAAAAGCAAACTCAGACCCAGGATGTTAAACAAGGAAATGAAAAAACTAAAGCTATTCAAGGAGCCAGTATTAATTCCAGATTAAATATTGATAACAGCTTCCCAGCGTCTAAACAAGAGCTACCTGATCTCCTCTTGGCACAAAAAACAAATGCAAAACAGCAGGAGGCTCTCTCACTAAATGATTCCTGTAGGAATTCATCAAAGTTAGTCCATGGGCTGGCCACAACAGGTCATGTAGTGAACTGTAAGAATATCTCAAATCCTCAGACTGGGATCTCGGGTCCTTTTGTGGAGCGTAAATACACACTGCCTAAAAACTGTCATCAAGATGCTTCTGAAGATACTGCGAAGACTGTTTTGGGGAAATGGTACAGGTCAAATTCTGTGCCAGCAGGACACACAGGTTCAGAAGTAAGTCCTGTTAATACAGTAAATGTTTTTAGTACAAAAGCACCTGACAGCTCACATTTCTTGTATAATGCAGGAAAGATGCCAAGTAGCAGCTCTGGTAACAGAAATTCACTTGTGCCTTCAAAGTTTAAGTTCCGAAAGATTAACAATTCTCAGAGTGCTCTTTGTGTAGGGTCTGAAAATCCAGGGAATCATTCTGGCATTGGAATTATGCTGCAGGATTTGGAAGAAAGCAAGAATCAGGTGAATGTGACTTTGCACAGCAAGTTTGACAATAAGAAATCACCTTTCAAGAGGCACCTTTCAGAGTCTTTTGCACAGACTACATCAGGTATTTGTCTTTATTGTATCACTGTTTGACTGTTACTGTTTGTTTCCTTACTGTAGTCAGAATGTCAGAGAAATTTGTACTGTATTGCAACTTAAAATAGACTTCAGTATTTATCCGTTTAGTTAAGGTGTTAGCAGATGTTCTAAGGAGAATATGGAGCTTATTTTCTCAAAAACAAAATTGTCCTGATGCATATCTTGAATTTCTTTAGTTCAGGACATTTTCATAGTTTTCATTCCACTTCTCTAAATACCTCACGCCCTCTTTCCATAGACACTCAGATTCCCTAGGATCAAGTATGGGCTTATGCAGCACTCAGCATACCATTTTCTTTAACTGTTACTTAAAAATACTGTTATTCTGATGCATAGTAAAACCCTAGTTAATGATGGGACAGGGGAAGAAGATACCAGATGACATGGAATGGCAGTTTCTTTATTACTGTATGCCTGGAATTTGGAACCTCAAAAGGCTTGATTCTTTTCACTCAGCCTGTATTGTTGTTTGCTCTGTGGCTGAAATTGCCAGTGAAATATTCTTGTGTTATCAGTCTAAACTCTAAGATGCCCTTTCATCTGGAGGAGAGGTCAGTCACTTCTTTATTGCCAAGCAACTGTCAGTAATATTCAATGCTCAGTGTTACTTACTGGGGAAATGTGGAACCAGTCAAGTGCCTGAGTCTTATTTTTACTTGATCTCACAGCTTGGCAAAGTTTTAATCAATATTCGTTCTGATAAAACATGCCTTTAAGAGTGTCCTATATTAACCTCCATTTTCAAGAAGCACTGTTGCAAAAGCAACAAAACAATTAATTATTGAAGAATTAGTATTTTATCTGTTTCTTTCCCGGCAGAGAAGCATATAAATAGAAAGTAGCAATTTTGGATTACAAGGGGGAAGGAAGGGGAGAGATAACTAGCTATTCTGTGGAATGTTTAAGAGACCAAAGAATGAAATAAAATAGCATATATTTTCTTTACAGATAAACCATAACTTTCTTCATCTTAAATTTTAAGGGAAAAGACGTTAACTAAAAAATGGATATTAAGTGGTCCTTTCAAAAATTGCTATTTAATTTTTCGCGGACACTTTTTTTGTGAGAGGCAAATATACTCTTTGTTCTATTTATTCAGTTTGAATACTTATTAAAAATACATTAATTGAAAATTGGTGTATAAAAATAGTAAAATTATTGATATGTGCAAGGAGTGTTCTCGTTGGTTCCAGTGAGATCAGGATTTTGTAGTATGGGAATTTATAGTTCTGTAATGCCATATAAAATGCTATGCTTAGCTATCATGTTCTTGTCTCCTTTGCCAATTTGTATTGTTACTTTTGACCTTTTTTCAACCTATCTTGTTTTATTTGTGTGACACCTGTACTGTGTCTGACCCCTGTGTCTATACCATCTCTATGTCCATATCTCTGCCTAACTCACTAAATTGTAGAGCCCTTTTCACTCTGATAGCCTTAATTTTCTTAACCCATCGCCATCTCCTATGTTGACTCTGATGTCATAAGGTTCACTTGAAGGGCACCCAAGTAAAATTTCCTTTGAAGCAAATGTGTGCATCCCAGCGTTTTCATTTGGAGGTAGTAATCAGTAGCACTGCAAAGGTCATGCATCTTGCCCCCTTCCTGCCTTGGGGACAGGATAGATGAGCCATTTTTAACGTGGGTGCCTGGTATGTCAGAATACTGTGCTCCTGCCATAGGTCTTCAAACACTGAAAATGGCTAAGTTAAAATACATATTGAACAAACCTGAAGCTCCTAATATGTGTTTTTTATTTACAGTGTCTGTGGTAGAACAAAAAAATAGAAAATGTTCTCAAGAAGAGATTGAAAGAAAAAAACAAGAAGCTCTTGCACGAAGAAAATCCAGAACACAGGCATTCTTTAAAGATGCTTGAACTTGGAGTGTATTTTGACTGTGGAGTAAGCTTTTGGTAGGGAAATACTGTAATGCTAGAAGACACTTTTTAAACTCTGTTCACAACTATTGATGGCAAGCTTTTTATGTTTTCCAATATAAAAATATCTGGACCTGAACCATAACTAATACTCTGGAGGTACTTAGTTTTAATTATAAACAATCAGTTATAAATGTGTAGTCCCAAACTACATTCAAGTGGATGAAGATTCTGTTGAATTCACATGTGGAAATGATAAGGCCTGAAAATCATTAAAGTATTGGTATACAAGCATAATGAAAGTGTCAAAAACAGACTGGATGTGTTTTGGCTATATTATTGCAAGTATTCTAATCTATAAGAAGACTCTGAAGTACACACAGGCTAAGAAATACTAATGTTTGTTCTCAGGTAGAGGAAAGTTTTAAAATTTTGGGTTAAATAAAGTACAATCTAGGAAACATCCAGCATTGGAAAACTAATGGAAATGAACAGACTTTGGAAAGTGTGCTCAGTTTGTCTCTGTTACCTGAGGTAAGAATTGTAAATAAAGAAGTAAGAATTTAATATAAAAGTTTCATTATGCAAAAAAGTATCCTGCAGAGGACATGTTATATTCTTTTAAATTCCTTTCAAGAAGATCTGAAAATACCCTATGGAAATTGGACCACCTTTTTCTAAATGTACATCACCAGGCTAATTGAAAAGGGTAGCCTGTGCCTTTTTATGAAACCATGAGCAATATATAATACACCAAGTGGAATCTCAACAACTATGCAACAGTTTAGCCATATGGATTGTACATATTTTCAAACTAAAGGCTGTTAAATTATAAAAATGCCGTGTCACGTCAGCTTAACGGGCTGATAGAATTTTTGATCTGATAGATGGGTGTAGAGTTCAGATTGCAAAAGCTGCCTCTGGGTAAGCTGCAAGATATTTTTTCAACTGAGAAATGCTTATATGTAAACATGTGACACTATGAAAAGTGACTGTAATTTTTCTTTGTAAATAAATAACTTGGAAATATTCCTCCAAAGGTCGGAGGAAGCTTTTTGGTTTTTGTAACTCTTAAAAATGTAAGTATTGTATATTTGTAAGTCATCATTAAACTTTTTTTCACATTTTTCTAGTCTGTTTTTGAAAATACTATGCTACAGAAACTGGTACTGAAGGGAGTGAGATGGGGATTCCATATGGACTTCACCTGATGCCCTCACTTGGTAGTTTCCCTAATTACTCAATACCTCAATAGTGGTGACAAAGTGCTTCCTTTGACCCATTTAAACTAACAATCCTTGATGGGCAAACTGTTCCAATACACAACCAGCTGCATTGCAGTCCTGAAATACTTAACTGGGGTCTTTTTGCTTGTATTAACCACTGTGGGATCAGTGTCAGTTGATTAAGGACTCAGAGCCCCAAGGCCACCAATGACCATGCAGGTGCCCAGTAAGCATTATAGTCTGTGGCTGCAGCTCCCTGCCCTGCTACTGTTGTGCAATGTAGGATTAGTTGGATTAGTTTGCTGATCTGACTGAAAATAACCCCAGAAAAATATTTTCAGCTTTTCATAGAAGTTCATCATCGTAATGCCCTCAACAGCTAACATACCATGAAATAGCAAGTTTTTGTTGTATTGTCAAGCCTCTGCTGGCCGTTTTCAGTTTAAAAGACAGAAGATTTGTGTGTTCCTATGACAAATAAGTGTAAACTGCAAACAGCAGCTATTGGAGAAATTTGATTTATCCAGAGAATATAGTTTGCTCTGTGTATCTCAGGTATGCTCAGCTTAGTTTAGATTCTCCTAGAACACCATGATCAGGTAACATGCCAGAAGCCAAGAAAAAGGCAGAGAAAAGGCTACTACTATCAGTATTAAATATGAGGGTTATAAAACTGGCTTTTAAGGTAGCAGTGCACTAGAGCGTTAAATATTATTGAGAAAGATAAAAGAGAGGCTTTTGCTAGAACAGTGTTCAGCTTAGCAATCCTTCCCTCCCCAGTATGTTTCCCTAGATACAATTCTGTAAAGAAACCACGATAATTTTTGTTTTTGGGGAAATTTTGTTAATTATTATTTGAGAAGATGAAAGGAAGGAACTATTGTAGATGTTGAGTATTTTTCTGAGGAAGGTTTCATTCTTGATGTGAAAGGACTAACTTTTAATCAGGTTTGAAGTTGAGATAAATAGAGATAAATAATACCGGCTAACCACATTATAGCTCCCCAAGTTCTTCATGGAAATGATACACCCTGAATGCTGTCACTGTGTGTTCTTGAGCGCACTCAGAAAGTTTAAAACCAGCTTACTGCTGATTTTCTCAGCATCCACAATAGAAAGGCACTGGAGCTGCCCACCTAAAATGCTACCACTGTTCTGTTCTTGAATATATTTGCCAGAATATACTAGCTCAGCCTTTATTATGAGCATCAGTGCTGTAAAATAAAGAGTTCAGTGTTTGACAAGGGGAATGCTCTTTTCATGATGGGTGTGGAAAGTACCTTGCGAATTTTCTAATGCAATGAAGATAGAAACTCCATTTTAACAAATTACTATCACTTCTTACTCAAATACTTCCTATGTGTTGCTTATTTAAACCATATTTAAAGAATCTGCTGATCAGTGTGACACATACCAATTTTGATAGTGATGCAAATGCAATCCATTGCCCTCTGCTTTTAAACTAATCATGACAGAGAGACTTTGTTACTTATTTTACTCTTCATAAGTACTTATTTTTAGCATTTATTAAACTTCAAAAGCCTGTAATTTGGTTTTTATTAAACACTGCTTTCCAAATAGAATTCACAGTCTTAGGAACATGGTTTTCTTACTTAATGGTGAGACAAACTGCCAAGGTTTTTTGGTCACAGCCTGACTATCCCCAAATGCCCTACTATACCATCTCTCAGTTAACAAACTGAATAGAATTACTTCTTTTTGTCACTTGACTTGCTTCTTCTCCTCACCACTGAGAAACAAAGTTGAGCAGCCACCTCATCAACCCACAGATTTTACAGGTTGTGCTCAGTATCCTTTGTGCTTCTTGGTGATTTCTTTGTGGCCCACTGGTATGCCTCAATCATGGAGTCTTTTGACTGCTTGTAGTAGACAACAGATCTTCATTAGGAAAGTACCTACATAATTTTAATTAATACATACATACGTACACTTAAGAAGTTTAGTATTTCAATAGCTGACATTTCACTATGAAGCCACATCTTCCTCCAGGCAAAAAATGTCCTATACAAATAGTAACAACTATCTTAAATACATTCTAAATTAAATTATGACTGTCAGGTTTCATTATAAATTAATTTATGACTGTTTGCTTAAGCACTCCATTCAGAGCATACCAATTTTTTATGTCAGTAGAGCAATCAGTAAGCTTAAATGTAATGTAAATGGAATTCCTGTGTGCCCCCCTATCGAAGTATAATTTCTATTCCACAGATATTAACGAATTTCACAATGAGTGATGTTGATTGTTAAAATCCAAGTATTATCTTTTTCAAGTAAAACCTGTAGTGGATTTTTCGTTTCTTTTAGGAAAGGCAGATACAATCAGGTGGAGGATCCATTCACCATTATTCTTCATATCTGTGTCTAAAATTCTCACAGACATACGTTCACACCCTTCTTCTTCATGCTAGGGAGGGATCACATTTAAAGCATTTGAGAAATTTAGTAATACTGGGGTTTTATTGCGTTACTTGTATCAGATTTTCAGAGAGGCCAGCACCCAGCAGTTCTTCAAATTTTGGCCTATAAGGCACAATTAATCTTGGGGATGCAGTTCAGGAATAGCAATGTAAACTTATGCCATGTGTACCACTTATTACATCTAGACCTTTATACCCAGAGGAATAACATAGATGAATTCATCGATTTTATCTTCTTAAGCCTAAAAAGAGCTACAGTTTTTCAAGAAAGAATAGCTGGAAGCAACAGATAGTGACCTAAATAGTAGAATTCCTAAGATAAAATAGAAGAAAATGAACACAAATGCTTCATTGTTTGAGAGCTATATTGTCTGCAACACACTCCAGTGAATCCAGTGTTTGTGGAAGAGGCCAAGGCAGATATAATCTGTGGAGCTAAAAGTGACAGCCTGAGTAAGTAGCCATCAGAGATGAAGCTGGGAAGACTCTGGCAATTGTGCTGTAAATCATAACTGCAGTATTTGTTCACAGCTCTGGTTTCTACATGTACTGGTGATTTTGTCAGAATAGTCAGAGAAATCCTGCCTCATAAAACACTTAAGGATATCTAGTGTACTGTTCTTAAGGAACTAAATACAAATTTCAGTGACAGTAGTCTGGGTATAATGCCCTTATGGGGCTGGCAGACTATTAAGGGCCTGACCCTGCTCTTGCAGTGAATTCCTTAAAGTAGTGGAGGTAAGGGGGTGACTCAGGTAAATAAAGAATCAAGCCTGTGCATTTTATTATTGCAAGTAGTTCTTGTCTTTAGCACTAGCATTTATCAAAAATATTACTGATTATGCACATTTTCAAAGTTTTTTGGGGGAAAGGTTGCATGTACACGTACCTTCTAAAGACCAAAGTTAACAGCTTTCACCTCAGACCATGTGGTTATCAGAGGTGAAGACTAAAGGATTTATAGATTTCCATTTTAATGAAGGCTGTCTGTTCTTTGCATCTTGTACTCACTAAAGCAAAAGCTTGATTTCAGCTTTAACTCTGGAAAATTAGGATCTGTGTATACATGGGAATGAAGCTTTGTAT
The DNA here is from genome assembly GCA_013397375.1 of Toxostoma redivivum. NCBI lineage: Eukaryota > Metazoa > Chordata > Aves > Passeriformes > Mimidae > Toxostoma > Toxostoma redivivum. The sequence goes on along the minus strand of VXBI01008509.1, from coordinate 6,353 downwards.
ACACTGCCACACTCCATGAACAGAAGAGATACAAATAAAATATTATATTATAACTGACCATTATGGCATGTTAAGTTTGGGGTATTACTCCTTTTTTTGGCTGAGCAGGGGGCATTTCTTATATTCCTAAAGCTGAGCATACCTCAGGCACATTTTGCAGAATCGTGGCTGTAGGGCCAAGTGTCAAAGGACATTTAAGCACCTTAGGAAGTTACTCATGGGGAGTCCCACTGGTAGTTCAGAGTGGTATAATACTAAGAGTTCAATGAACAGTTGGTTTTGAATATCCCAGTAGATACTTAGCTGCACCTTTGGGTGTCAGAGACCTTCAGAAAGCTGAAATGTGACAACAAAGAAAATAAACATAATGAGGGATAGAAAAATGTGTTCTCCAAGGCTTGAGTAAGAGTTCAGGAACAGTAAATGAAGTGTTAACACGTCTGTCGTGGTTTCACCCCAGCCAGCAGCCAGGCCCCAGGCAGCTGCTCACTGCCCCACCAGCAGGGTTGGGGAGAGAATCAGAAAGGGAAAAGCTGGAAAACTCGGGGGCTGAGATAAAGACAGTTTAATAGGGAAAGCAAAGCAAATCAAGGACTTAATTCACTGCTTCCCATGGGCAGGCAGGTGTTCAGCCATCTCCAGGAGAGCAGGCCCCCATTACACCTAACAGTGACTTGTAAAGACAAATGTATGTTATGTTTGTTATGTTATGTTATGTTATGTTATGTTATGTTATGTTATGTTATGTTATGTTATGTTATGTTATGTTATGTTATGTTGTTATGTCACGTTGTGTTGTGGAGCACTGCAAATGCTCCACTGCTTCCTCCTTCTTGCCCCCACTTTACATACTGAGCATGATATCAGTATTATCAGGAATATCCATTTGGTCAGTTTGGGTCGCCTGTCCTGGCTGTGTCTCCTCACAACCTCTCATGCACCACCATGGCAGTACAAGAAGCAGAAAAGGTCTTGGCTCTGTGCAAGCCCTGCTCAGCATGAACAAAAACATCTCTGTATTACCAGCCCTGTGTTCAGCACAAATCCAAAACACAGCCTCATACCAACCACTGTGAAGAAAGCTAACAGCCCCAGCCAAAACCAGCACAACTGATTCCTTCACCAATAATGACTTGCAAAGGATCATTTTTAGGAAAAATTCTCTGTCATGTTCTACAGCAAAATCCTGAAATATGCTTAGAAATCCACAAATTTGGATTCCTGACTTTTTGGTTGCTTCTTTTAGGCTATACTGTACCTGGATCGGGACAGTAGGGATAGATGTTTTTGTAAACACTAAATGCTGTGTAAGAAGACAACATTAACTGCAGTAGCTGTTTCTTTATTGAACTTGAATAGTTGTTAGCAATGAATAAACGACCCCAGATTTTACTCTATTTTCTACCTTGCTGAAATTGCAACATGCTCACTTGTACTTGTGACTTCAATGTACACCACACACCAGAAGTGACAGTCAAACCAACAAAGAACTCAATATCCAACATACAGTGGCAAAAGATTTCAAGATTTTGTCCTTTTTTTGCAATGCCAGATTGCCAACCAATAGTAAGAAAGGAGAAGAAAACTGTTTGTTTATGGGCTGGGAGTGAAGTCTCACAGACCTGCTCTCTGTATAATTTTCTCTCTAGGCCAACAGAGGCTCTTCACAGAAGCCTGCAATCCATATCTCATGTGGACTTCTGTGAAATTCCTCAGGGCTCTTTTCTTCCCTTTCCCTTTCGTAACTGTAATGCCACAATATCTGATGTGATGTGCTGTCTAGTTCTAAGTAGGAATCTTGTCCTATTAAGGCTTCCACAACAACCAGATTCCTGCTCCTTTGTGGCAGACTGGAACAATCTACTATTTCAAATTTACATTTATTTTTAGTTAGATCTATACCTCAGATATTTTCTACTTTGTAAGATAATTACTCCTGACATTTCAGAATCCCAAGTTTGATGTGCTAAAATTGTGCAGTCTGTAATCTCTGGATGTGGAGGGGAGGAATAGTCGGACTGCTTGTAAAGAAATCTGCAGACCTGAAACTTTTTAAAGGCTCCACATCACTGATGAAAAATTTGTAGAAATCAAAACAAACTTTGAATACACTCTACGAGAGTGTCAAATCTTGATAATATAACACATTAAAAAGGGTCTGACCAAATGGCAGTTCTGTAATAGATAACCAGAGAGATATGAAGAAAATTTGGAGGAAAGACTTATGGAGGTGAATGGAAAGAAATTTGACAATGGTTTAAGATAACGGTGATCGGTGTAGTCCAGGTAAAGACAGACCCTTTTTTCATTTTCTGGAAAAGTCTGAGACAACAAATCTACATAAAACATCTGTTAGGTATAAAACTGTCAAACAGGTATACATTTGGGAAATGAAAATATTCAGACAAGGGAAAGAGAGATTCTTGGAAGACATATATTTGTCATCTCAGCAATTTGCCTGTGTTCCAGAAAAAACACAAGTAGTTTTGTGAGCACTGAAAGCAATTAAGCCTGATTTCCTACAGACAAATTAATGGAGTTTCTTAAAGATATAAGTTCAAACTGAACCTTTTCAGGTTGGATCCCACATCATGAGAATCCACCATGGATTCTCAGGTAAGAATGATTGCCTACATGAGCTCTTCGGCAGATTCAAGGATTTTTTGAGACTTTTCTTCCTCCATCCTCTCACTCAGTTTCATCAAACTTCTGAAAAGTAATATTATTTTTTAGACTCTAAAGAGCTGACTTTTTTCTCACCCAATCTACTCAGTGGAATTCCTCCATCCTTTGCATTTCATGGTAGTTCTGTGCCCATGATGGCCTGACCACAAATGAGAAATGGTTACTTCTACCCTTCAGATCTGATTTTTGTTATTCACAGGAAGTCTTTCAATTAATTAATAATTAATTTGGTGCTAGAAATTAGAGAAGATGGGAGAAGGCCTGGGACTTTCATTTCTTTCATTCTCACCCTGAGAAGTCCTCTGTGGGACCATTTCCTCCATGCTGTTGTCAGCCAGCTGCCATACTGCTGATAGAAGCCAGGATGCTTGGTAGTAACATCTGAAAGCACCAGTCCTGCCCTGTTTTATACATGAATACACATTTTAGTTAACTTTCTATACAAGAATATCTACCAACTCAAATCAAGAAATAAACCTATTTTAAAATTAAGGTAGCTTTAATATTTACTGCAACTTAATGACAACATTGGAGAAGAATTTAATTACACTGAGCCAGTGTACCATATACATTGTAGTCATGTATAAGTCCATACCATGGGACTTATTTTAAAGTGTAATTTAAAGTATATGTTTTAGACCGGTCCTCAACAGGAACTTAAATCAAAATATTTTCACTGATGGAGCACATTCTTCAAAACTGAGTACAATAGTCGCCACAGTACTAAAGGAGACTTACTGTAATTTTATGTTTTATGGTATAAATGACTTGCAAGAACAGTCTGGGGAAGTTTTGCTGTAATTTGGTATCATTAAAGCTAAAAAATTCTACAGAAATATCTTTTTTGGGTGACCTACTTTTCCTCCTTAGCATTATTTAGAAATACATCTTTCATACACCAGTTTTGTATCCCTTGGAATTCACACACGGCATCTGGAAAACACATTGAAATGTCACGTTGTGCTCTGCAGAATCAGCTTCCCCCAAGAAGTGGACAACTGATAAGGATTCCCAAGACTGAGCTTTTCCTTCCTCCTACTCACTGCTGGCTTTGTGCGTGCTGATCTCAGGGAGATTTACAAAGGCCAGTAAGGGTTTTCTTCTTCACTGTTACCTTGGTTTTCTGCTGGTACCACTCACAGTGTCACTGGGAGAGGATTGTGTTCTGGAACGTCTGTGAAAATGCCACCGAACCTTTGCAGCACAGCTGCATCCCACCACAGGGACATGTGAGTTACCTGTGTGAATACACAGAAAGTAGCTAGCCATACAACTAAATTCTCATTTACACTGACATTATTTTACTGCAAAGAGGAGTACAGAAGAACTGCTGCTCCATGTCAGTACCTTAGACCTTGCCTACCTTAGGCTGCTCTTTGACTGTTTAGCAAACTTAATTCAATAAAATGACTGATGCCATTCCCTGACTGAACAATTGCTAAAAGAAAATGTAGGTAAGTTAGCACAACAGCCTGAGGAGGATGAAGAGCTCAGTGTGTTCTGGGATGTAACTGCTTAAAAACACAGACACAAATTCAATAGGCTATGCCAAAACACAAACCTAATTATCCTGTGTGGCAACTTTTTAGTGGACATTATTTTTAGGTCTTCACTTAGTTAAAAATAGCTATATTTCATATTGCTGGGGCACCTTTCTATTGTAAGGTTATGCCAGGCATATGCTCGAGGATACTTCTACTTTATAGACAGGCAGGCTGTCTCCTAACTCTTCCAAAGTCATCTAAAGCAAGATTTACACCTGCACAGTGATGTTAACAGTTCCACAGGAGCTCTAACTAGGCATGAGTAAATAAGGTCCATAACCAAAAATGCTGAGCAGCACCTCAGCTAGTGTAAATTGTCACAGCTCCTCTGTGGAGCTGGGGACACTTTACACAACCAGAAGATTTGTGCACAGAAAGTCAGCCTCTGATACATAAAAGGTCCTTTTACAACAGAAACATGCAAACTTTCTTTTGAGCTCAGTAGTAAAGTCGTGGTTTCTTACTCCAGCCCCACAAGTGTGTTTCACCTTTTGTCGGCCAAGATAGGTGTTTGCAATGGTCCACTTGGTAACAGAGATGCCTTTTTAAGTTCCTTTTTCTAAGGTGTATTCTAAATGCCTGGGAAAAGTTATTTGCAGCTGGGTAACTCATACAGCACTTGGTAACCCGCACAGATTTTCAGTATTCCTAGGCAAACGCATTACTGCATGGCCATCCAGTGCTGTGCTGAAGGGGTCATGAGGCTTGATTAGCCCTGATTGTCTCAGAGGCCAGGAATTTGCAGTAATTACCTTCACAGAATCTCTGAATATTCTGAGTTTAAAGGGACCCACAAGAACCATCAAGTCCGACTCTTAAATGAATGGCCCATAAAGGAATCAAAGCCACAACCTTGGCATTATTAACACTATGCTCTGGCCAACTGAGCTAATCCTGGGCACTTGGACTGAATCATGTAAATCCTGTAAATGTATTCAAATCAGTTTTGTGATGGAGAGTGCAGGCCTAGGCTGGTCCTGCTATCCGTACACAGACAGGTATGGGAGAGGAGAAGACAGGATTTTGTGCCAGAGGGTCTCAGTGAAGGGATGGTGGCCACCCTCAGATTTTTTAGACTGTGGAGAAGCACTGAATTCTGAGTCAGAGGTCAAAACTGGCTCAGAGCAGAAGTGTTCCCAAAGGAAAACCTTTCCTATCACACTGTAAAGAAAAATGGTTTAGCATAATATATGGATTGCACAACCAGGAAGGCAGAATAGAGAGGTCATGCAGTGACTCAAAGCATTTAATTTAATTTGATTTCCTGAACTGGAGGGGTTTTAATTATCATAAAGGTTGTGACATGTGGATCTGGAGATTGAATTCTGGATTCTTCCATTCATTTTTCTGGAACTCACCACTTAAAACCTTCAGCTGTAGACTTTGTCCAAACTGTGTCATGATCCTGACACAAAAAGAGAGCCATTTGCAGAACACAGAATGTGTTGGTCTGAAGTTCATAATAACCCTGTAGGAGCTGGAAAAAGACTCACTTGTCCACAGTACATTGGGACTCTTGAACCAAAGTGTACAGAGCATCTAGTTCATGACCCTGAAGAATTAAATATTTTATATCATACTATGTGGCATAATTCTCTTCCTGTATCAGAGGGACTATTTCTGATATCTCACTTAATGGTCCACACACTGCAGTATTTTGTTATTTCTGTTATAGGGAGTGCAGCTGTTGCACTCCTCCAGCACTCCTTTGAGGTTGCAGGGAGAAACTTTGCAGGATAAAATAAAAACCTATCCAAAAAATCACCTTACTCTGTAAAACTGAGATAACCTCATTCTAACTCTTACATAACCTTAGTTGTAAAAACTCACCCAGTAAAAAATTTTGTATAGCAATGCTTTCTAAGTCACAGCATGTAATTGGGTGTACCAAGAACTCCTGTCCTAACTTTCAATGGAAAACTTTCAAAAGAGTAGCCAGTGTGTTTCAATGCCAGATAAGAGCAGCTGTAGAACTTGCAGCTTTCAGCTTTGCTCTAGGCTTCAAGGTATTCACCGTTTGCTTTTTTTTTTTTCCACTGCATGAGGGATGCAATTATTTCACGTATCAGTGTAGTGACTATTCTACATTCTGAACAGTAATGTAGTTGTTGGGGGTTGAATAAT
>VXBI01008508.1:654435-760257 GCA_013397375.1 Toxostoma redivivum | reverse complement strand
AAGGGAAGGGAAGGGAAGGTGGGGAGATGTCCCCACTGCAGGGCACAGTTTGGCTATGATTCGAAAGTGCAGCCACAGCTCCTGGCCCAAGAGGGGCTCTCCAGTCACACCCTTCCTTCATACCTGTAAAAACACTCTGGCTTTCCTTCCCCAACCCAGCTCCTGCTCAGACTTGAATCTGCACAAATGCAGGACCTTGGTCCTTTTCATTTTTATTTGTTTATGAGGCAGTAAAAAATATTTAGCTCATTTTCAAAGTAGCAGTCATCCTGTGTGAACCTAAAATTTCCAACGTGGCAGTGTGCTGGCTCTTGGATGAGGCTACAAACTAAGCCAAAATTATGGGAGTTGGTGTGAAGTCTGCATTTATGCTAGGATAGAACTAGAACTTGTTTGATTAAAATACCTGATGGGGAAGTCCTGGAACCAAGTAACAGCAATTAGTCAAAGCACTCCAGCTGGAGTTTTCTCCAGCTGGATCTTGACACAAAGCAAAACTGGGTAGAAGGATTACCATAACCCAACTGTGCCCTTGGAGTTAAAAGCCTCACACTTGCCTAGCTTGAGTGATCCCTTTGCTGATGTTCTGTCCCTGTAACACATACCTAGCACAGAGATAAAGGGAATGAAGTAAGCCCAGATCCATCCCACTGTGCAGGATTAGCTCCAAGGGTAGCAGAACTTCTGGGAGAGGAGTCTGGGACATCCATGGCCACCATTCTGCTCAGCCAGCAGCCCCCTCCCAGGTAAAGACCACCAAATCATCAGCAAAACAAGGAAGATAAAACTGAAAGAAGAATTTTGTCTAATCTGTCAAAATAAAACCCACAGTGCCACCATAATCATCCACATAGACTCTTCAGTTTCCAATCTTTCCCCATATTTATTAAAGAAGTACTTTGCTGCTACATTGGCAATTTTAAAAGTCCCTTAAATCCCCGTAAAAAAGACAAATACTCCCTCACACTCAGCAAGGCTGTCCTGCTGAAGAAGATAATCCATTTAGGAACAACTGTAACATTCTTGGAAAGAAAACAGAAATCTCCTTGAGACTTCCACCTCACTCTCAAAACTTCTAAGTTTAACCAACAAGGCCACTACTTTTCTTCATTGCAGGACCCAGGAATCTTGATTTAACATGAAGAAAAAGGAGAAGGAAATGGCAAAGTGAAAAGAATCCCCCTCAGTTCAAAGAGATCAAAGAGATTAATCAAAGAGATTAATTTTGATTTTCTGTAAATAAGTGTAAAAGGAAGCAGACAAATTATACTTCATTATACTTTTTTTTTGTCTTCAAACTGTGACCAGTAAAGCCTGATACTAGCAACAAATATGGACAAGAAAGAGGACTCATTTTCCCTGGGAGGGCTGGCTGCTTTTCTAGTGGTACTTAGAAAGCCACTCTTGACCAGAAGCTCACCAGGGTATTTCTTGGCTGACAAGGCTGCTGCAGATTGAATTGGAATAATGCTAAATGAGGGGGAATCCCTTTGGTTGCATTGCTAACAGAAGCTAAAAGAAAATTATCTATTTACACCGTCATGCAACATCCTCTCAAATCATCTGAGCACAAAGGTAATCAGCATTTGCCAGTGATTGCTGCGTTGCATGGCTCATGGCAACCTCACACTGGCCTCATGGGTTATATCATACGCTTCAGAGAAAAAACAATTATCACTGCAAGCCTAAACAAGTCAAATAAATAGAAGATGTGACCAAGCATCTGCCCTGCTGTCCAGCAGGTTTATGAAAGCTAAGTAATTGTTACTGTCAGACCTTGGAGGCATAAAAAAAGAGGACAAGAATGTGCAGAGGTAATTTGATACAAGATATTTTGTATGCAAAGTAGAGTGATGGTGAGTGATTCAAGGTCCAAACACCTCTAGCCAGTAAGCTAGCTGCAAACCACCTATCTTCCTGTTTTGCTGATGTGCACCCTCTGTGAGCTATTGCAACAGGGAATTTTCCAAAAAAAATTGACTCTCTGAAGCAAAAATGCCAGTGCACGAGCTTAGACAAATACTGAGACACAACATTTATCCTTCTGGTGCATGTAGTGATGAGAATCCCCATCCCACCACACCACAGTGCTTGAAAGACAAGAATTAAGAGGGAAATAAAGTGAAGAAGTGGGTCAGATAAGAGATAAACAGAGCACAGCACTCATTTCCTGCTGGCAGGATAGGCACAGGACAGGGCAGGAGCTATAGATCACTAGGCTCCTTTCCAGCTCTGCCCATCCAGCTCCCTTTGGGGTGGTGAAAAACCTGTCAGGTGCCTTCTCTGTGAGTTAGTTTCCATATCCATAAAATGGAAACAGAGGTATCCTTTTCTTTTTTTTTTTAAACTCTTTGGGATTTATAACTCTGTACCCTGCAAGGTTTCTGCTTTGCTGTGCATATGTGCCACATGCATAGTTTACAAAGGATTTTCTGAAATGAACCTTTCCTGTTGCTATTTTGCATTTCATGTGGGGTGGGGAGTGACTAATTAGATTACAGCCTTTCAGAAAAGGACCTGATGATTACAGTGAATCATATATGCAGCATAAGCCAGGATAACTCCTCCTGTGGAAAAAGAAAACAACAATAACGAAAAAAACACCAACCAAAAAAAACCACCAACCGAAAACAAACAAAAAAAAAAACAACCAAAAACCAACAAACCCCCCCCCAAAAAAAGAAAAAACAAACAAACAAAAAAAACCCAAACAAAAACCCCAAACCAAAACCAAAACCAAAACAAACAAACAAACAACAACAACAAAAGACAAAAAAAAAAAATTCAAGACTAACAGAAAGAAAACCCTTAAATGTTGCCCAGCCTGGAAAGCAGAGATGGGAGCACAGACTGCAAGACACATGAAGTCATCTTTCCACTGCTGTCAACAGCTTGCATAGCCCCAGCTGACAGAGCAAAGGTGACGTGCCTCCAGAAATATGTAGGGCAATTGAGTTTCTAGAGAAAACCCAAGTGAGGCCACATTGTACACCAGGGTAATAGGAAAAGTCTTTGACCAGACAGCCGTGCAGTTCCAAGCTGCCCAGTTGGCTGTGCATTTTACCACTGAGATGGCCAAGAAGATACAGTTGTGAGTAGCCAGGCCAGTACTGCTGCACAACTGATGGGGAGGACATTTGGCCACCCTGACAATGAACAGCCAGGAAAACACCTGAAGCTACAGATGTCATTCCACCCAAGACAGCCTCCATGGCTCTGGAAATAATGCTGTGTGCCAGGGATGGCATGCTCCTGCTGGGCACTGCAACAGCTGCGACATCAAAAAGGAGCAGTGAAAAGTAAAGCCATGAGCTCTTGCCTATCTCCAGTTTGGCCTCAGCCAAATCCCATTTCCAACAAGGTAACAGGGCAGCCTTTAAGGCTCTGCAGGTAAAATACTCTGGGTGAAAAACCTTTCCTATACTTCTATGAGACCTGCTGTATAAAGTATTGAAGAGAAGATGTGGGTCCTTCTACTTTGCTTTGGTCTCCTCCCTCTCCTGCTCCCAGCAGTGTTTCTTTGGGCTCAGCTGGAAGGGTTGTAAATAGAAGCAGGTCGGGATGTGCAAGCTATTCAATATTTGCACCAAAAGAGGTCAGGTGCCTAGGGAACCAAAAAGGCCCATTTTCCTCCTGGAAAAGGAACATTATCACTTTCTTAACAAGACTGTACCCAGCTAAATTTAGCAACTCGGCACACACATTGCACAAGGTCATGCTGGCTTTTCAGAAGCCTATCTAACGTTGACATCGTCGCACCTCATTTCTTTTTCATATATTTGCGATAAACCAATTTGTCATTCATGCTTGAACATCTATCCTCTGAGTCATGTCTAGGCACAAGTATTTTTTAAGACTGGCGTCTGGGGGCATGAACAAAAAGGCCATTAATGGCAGTGGAGGCTATGGACAGTCAGAGGTTTAACTTACCCAGTTTATGAAAGCAATTTGTTTTCAGGTTATTGGCGATGATGGTGGATATCAGACTCGCATCACAAATAAGAAGAAAGAAAAATACCAGAGACCTGAGATCCAGGCTGAAAACAAAGCTGCAAATGAATAACTGTGGAAAACATTACTGAAAATATTGTGTATCCTCTTTCCCAGAATGGATAAGCCATAAAAAAGAGACCAGGTCTGGAGACTGGTTCTCCTACAGTCTCTTTTTCTCATTTCCCCATTGTTTCTTAATATTTCATATTCACCAAGTGCAATATCAGATTATGACTGGCATTTCTCTTACGTGGCTTATATTAGAGAGGGACCCAAGCAAGAGCCAGCTGGAAGGAGAAAGGGAAAATATTTCCCAAAATTTTTCATTAAAAAAGTATCTGCTATGAAATCCACATCTGGATTTTGCTGCTGAGACTCATCTCTATCTTACTTATTTCAATCTCTTTTATTATTTTTGCATATCTATTATTGAGTTTTCCTTATGTATATACCATTATGTATACTCAGGTTCCCAGATAATCTTGCAGCCAATAAAATCCTTTTCCATCTAAAACCAAGTTACCGACCCCCAGTCACATCCAGCTCCACTTTGGGTATAATGCTTACCCAGACATCAAGAAATCAGTTAAGCTGGATACTGCATTACACTCCACACACTTTGGTTTTCTAAGTTAAACAATGCCTTTCTACATGCTGTAGGGTGGATAACCTGCTTCTTAGCAATTGTGTCATTTTACTAATGAGCAAGAAGAAATAAAACACGTTTGCATACAAGTTAATTTTTTTCCCTAATTTTAAGGTGCTTTATGCTGTTACACAACCTAACATTTTGGAATGGAAGGTACCATACAAAACATTTAATCATACATATGAGAATACTATGTACACATATACACTTATATTTTTTTATACAGTCATATGTAACTCAAATTAAATGAATGAGTTTCAGCACTATCGCTTAAACAATATTACCAGTCATTTGTGCATTTTTTCCTCTGAATTTTCCATGAGACTGACAGTGATTGAAAACAACTGCACCACCAAGGTCTCCTTGTTAATGGATGTGTCAAAATCCCAGAGGTAAAAGTAGCGACTGCAGCTTCGCACATTACACTGCATTTCTCTTCCATTTCACAGCACAGAGCTGAAGTTATTTTTTAAGCCATATGGTTTTGCTATACTTGCAACCTACAGCTAACAGTATACTTCCAAGTGCATGAGCAAAGCATTTACATACATGGAATACAAAACTCAATCTTCCAGTACTCATTTACATACATATCTTTGCAAGCACATGTGAGATTTATATATAAGGAATGCACTTAAGAAGTCCTTTCTGATCCTTGAGATATTGACACCTCCAGTACTATGCTCCATGTTTGAGTGGAGGCAGGTATCTCTCTATTTCCTGCTCCTTCCACATACTACTGGAAGGCATAAACTGGTCTACATAAGCATTATGTATTTATAATATATAGTACATTTATGCCCAGAGAAGTACTCCCCATGCATCCATTTTGAGCAGCCTGTGCACACATTGATGAATATATCACTGGTGCAATCTCATAAATCAGTCACCCCTAAATTGAATCTTCACTGCTACAAGCATCTTGTATGAAGATGTTATAACTCAGCAACAGTACAATAACCACCTCTCATGACCTAGTAAAAATTGCATGCCCCTATTTGTGACCCTACTGCCTTAAAAGTCGATGGTGCACAAAGTTGCTGTGCTCAGTTGTACACTTGTGCTTGGAGATGAGCAGCCAAGGAGTAACTGGTAGCTAACCAAAGCTGCATACACTCACACACAATGAGCACTGCCACCTCCCTGGGTGATATTCCACTACATTAGGCACAAAATCCACAGACACCTGCAGTCAACTCAGCTAGAGAACGTAGCTGGGGACTGCCTCACTGATGCAGCCGCTGCCTCCATCCCCACTCCAAGGCTTATCTGTGAACATGATAAAGAGGACACAAAGCTTTGAAGCCACTCTGGATACCAGCTGGAGAAAGCCAAGCCAGGCTCCTCAGCTGTTCCACATCACAAACTGCCCAGTGCACTTTTATTTGTTCTATAAGACAAACATAAAGATAGATAAATAATGAGAGGTGTTGTGATACTACCCTTTATTCAGGCTGTTAATTCATGCAGATAAAGCATTGCTGCCTCTATGGACAGGCTTAGTTGTCCTGAGGTACAACAATACAAGCAAGAAGAAGAATTAAGAGAGGCTTGTTCCCAAGATTAATTGCTACAAAGACGGGACATGGGCAAGAGACCGGAGTTTGGTTGGGTGTTTTCTTCAGCAGGTCAGGCAGCAGGGTCACACAGCAGCAAAGTATACAGAGAATATATGTTGGGGAAAAGAATTACAAGGCTGTAGAACACATCATGGGGTCCAGCCAGCATCACATCAACTGGAAGAACAGAGCTCAAAGGGTTTGCAATGCCAAAGGAAAGCTGTGAAGTGCTTACTGATGGGTTTGATGTCACTGTCATTTCTCTTTTATACAGTTCTGTTATTCAGATGCTGCAACATGGGCCGTTTTTACATGTCATGGCTTTTCTGAAAGGACTATTCCTATTTCACCTTCTTTTTTCCTGAACTACATCAACATGAATTTCAGCATTAATTTCCAGTGATTACTTGATCTGCAGATGGTTAGGCACATAAATATCTATGAGTGCCAATCATGTAGTTTCAAGGGAATAATTCATACAAAGAACAACAGAAAGGTAACAGAAAACATAACAGAAAATAACAGAAGATTCATCCTCTTCAATATTTTTTAAAAAAATGAATACAGGTTAAAAGATACAGTGGGTAGAAACATTCTTGAGATTATTAATGAAGTATGATGCTGCGTGATTTTTTAATGTTTTATTTCTTATTATTATTACTATTTATTTCTACCATACTTCTTACTGTTTATTTCTTACTATTTCTTACTTTAATTAAGGGAATAAGTTAGTTAAATAAACGAGCAGCACACAAAAGAATACTGAGGTACTGGTGTTCATATTTGTTTCCAATGTCATCCACAAGGCTACTGCTCTGTAAGTCTCCTCCTTAAACACCTTGAGACTAATTTGCCTATAAAGATGAGGAGACTTATTTTCCCCATGAGAAAGAGTAACTTCATTCTGGAAGCAATGTGCTACACAAGCAAACCCAGAGCCGGGCAATGGAGAGGCTGCGCATGGATGCGGGCGGGAGCACAGCAGCTGCAGCGGCTGATGAGATAGATGGGCGTACTGCTCCCCTCCCAGCGCCTGCTCCCCAGCAAGACACACCCAGAGCCCTTCAGCACACAGCCCACATCGCCTGACAGATGCACCAGCACTTCAAACAATTACAACTCCCCCATGTAGAGAGCCCAGCAACAGAATCTGGGCCAGAACACTTATTTATTGCACTTTTGAAACATGTATGGATGCAAGGAGAAACTGTGAAGAGAGATGGAGGAGATGTTCTCCTTTTTCCACCCATCATTCCCAAAATAATGTGAAGACATGAAGTACTAAAAAAAATGAGTGGAGAGGAAGAGCTGCTGCTGGCAAGGCACAGGCAGCACCGCAAGGGCAGCACGGGGCACCGCTCTGTGCAGCTTGCGACACACTGGCCTGCAGCAGCTGGGGAGGGTGAGTGGGAAAATCCTGTTTAGGGAAGCAAACTTTTCCATGCCTAGCATGAGGTTCAGAAATTAGATGTCTTTGTTTTTGGAAAGAAGTAATTCTAACTGACTCCATGCCTGTTACAAATGAAAGGCTGAGGAAAAAGGATAAAGGCTTAACAAGTACATTAAATTTAAATACAGACATTTGTAAAAAATTAATCTCCAGTATTTAAGTGCAGAGCTGTACAAATTGGTGCTTTCTGTTTACATAGGAGGCTTATGCAGTCAATTCTCATAGTTCAGTGGAAATTGTATTTTTGCATTTAAGTCTATTAAGCTTATTTTTCTGTGACAGAGAGGAAGGGTCCAGGGAGCACAGTGTAGATTACACTCAGAACAGATATTCCACAAACATGTCTGGAATGGTTTAACAAACTCCTAAACTGACAGCAGCCAGAATGCAATAGCTTTCATAGAGAAAGGGCTGGGAGGAAAAAATGAAACAAAAAAGGTTATTGTAAGAACATTTCTGTGCCTCCTAGATGACAAGCTGCTGCAGAGCTGTTGGCTCAACTGGGGATGCTCCACAAACAAATGAGCTGCACACCTTCTTGTCCCACTGTCCCAGTCACCAGTCCCACACCAGCAGGACTCCAGAGGCAGCTCTGCACCACCAGCACAATGTCCCTCTCCGACCACTGCCCTGTGCTTGCCCTGCTGGAGCCTGGCACAGCCCTGCTGGCAGGAGCAACCAGCTTCAGCGCCTGCTTTGGATTTCAAAAAAACACAAAAAACAGAGCAAAAAAGAGGTTAGATCTCCACAAAGAAGAAACAAATTCCAATTCTGCCTTCCTTGCTCTGTAACCAAAGGTGGATTTTCTGTATGCTGGCAGAAATAGAACTGCAGTTCCACACCCTGCATCTCCCCAACTCCAGCACAAGGTGCCATTAATCACTGGTCCTGTGCCATGATCAATCCAGCACTACTTCATCTGCTCCTAAGTTTCTCTTTCTAGATAACATACCAGGTGAAGGAGGGAGGGAGGGACAGAGGGAAGAAGAGAAAGCAAGACACATTTCCACTTATCTCCATAGTAATCTTAATATTGGGCAACCAGATACAAATTAAAGATCTCAACAAACTTCCAACAATATTTGAGATAGCAAAGTAAGGATATTAATATGAAGAATTATGACCTTCTTGTTTTTCTTGAAGTAAATACAAGTTGGAAAACTTACACCTAAAAAATCTTGCCTGTGAAACATTTGTTTCAAGGAGGTGCTCTGCAATGTCTGCAAACAACCAGGCTTGCACAGAACTGATGTCATGTTGTCAGATGCACAAATCTCCACCATCAGTCAAGCTGATTAATATTTGAAAAAAGCCCCTATCTCTCCGTACACAGGAAAATATGTGCAAATGAGATACAGCAATGTAAGGGAGATTAAGAATCCAGTACAACATGAGATTGAAGATATTGCTTCTGCCTGGGTCTGAGGTCAACATCACTTGCTCTTCCCAAGATGCAAAAGTGTCTCTCTCAACTCAGAGTACACTAAGGGCCCTCCAAGGCTTTTTGGCTGACTTCAGTTGCAGGAGATAACACAGGTCTTTTGGTCTGGGGGTGGGTTGTTTGGAACACTTTTGGCTTGGACACAATGCAAGACAAGTATCAGAGGGAGATGAGAAGCTCTTAGTGCCCTCCTGCTAGGAAATGCAAGGTCTGGAGGAGGATTCCAAGGAGCATAGGGCAGGGCTGCTCATCCCAGAACCTGTGCAGGGGGACTACACCAGTCAGTGGTGCTCAAGGGATGGCAGGACACCTTTGTCAGACCCAGCACCTCTATTATGTGGCTTCATGGTCTTAATGTTGATGGAGCTCTCGTCTATCAGAGCACAAGCAGTATCTGACCATGGCTGTCTGTGCAACACTAAGAGGCTGCCATCACATCTGCCAGCTCCATTGGTAGCAATGGAGCAAGACAGCCCTGAATGGCCTGGGGCCATCCAATAGGCAACAGCTGGCAGCAGCTCTGGGTCACTGTCAAGCTCCGAGTTTGCCAGGGAAGTGCTTCTGTTGACTGACCTTTCTAATCCTGCTGCATCTCATATGCAGCACGGCAGTTTGAGCCAAAGTGCTAAAGTTAGGCTTGGGAGTGCCATTCCTCGAAAGCCTTATACCTCTGACACAGCTCATCATCTGAAAAAGAGATTTTCTCAGTCAACTGGATCTGCTCTGAATGCCTCTCTCTGAAAGAAAGCCAGGAGCTGGGATTCAGTGGAGATGAGGCCAAATACCCTGCCCTTCCTGCCAAAAAACATCAGCTACTGGTATCAGGTGCCTTTGCTAGCCGCTCACAGGACAAAAGCTGAAGCCCATCCACCCAGATGAGTGGATCTGGATGTTCAGCTAGAGCAGTTAGGAGCAGTCTGGTGGCACAAGACTAGGCAGGGGCAATGCGGCAGAGCCAGGCACACCCATGGTGGGTGCAGCTGTTGGGGGGCAGCAGTGGCATGCCAGCACTGCTGCTTCCCTTTCTCTCCCTGACTGTCCAGACAAAGTGCTGGAATGCCTGTTTGTAACAGAAAAGGTCTTAAAACAACAAAAAAAAGTCCAGACAGCTCTGCTTTTCTGCCCCTTTGTTAATGACATGCTGGCCTCCAGTCCATACAATAAGATCCAAAGAAGGATACAAAGGTCATGTTAGAGGAACAAAGTTCCCCTGACTTCAAAGAAAAATGCAAAAACACTTGCAGATTATGGCTTAAGATTGCCTGTAGGTTTCCTGGTGACACATACCACTCACATCTCTGTATGGACCTGGCCTCCCCCCTGGGTCAGCATTGCTGCTCTGCTTGCAGCTCCCAATGCTCCATAAAGGTGCATTTTTTAAAAAATTCTGCTTTGCTTTCACTGACCAGCATGTCATGCTGGACATCTGACATACAAGAACTTTCCAGACCAAGACATGAACTTGTGGAAGTGTTCAGGGTCAGACTGGATAGGGCTCTGAGCAACCTGATCTAGTTGAAGATGTGCTCATTTGCTGGGCGGCTGGAACTAGATGACCTTTAAAGGTCCCTTCCAACCCAAACCATTCTGATTCTGTGATCTCAGTCAAAATATGCATTTGAGGCAGGGCATCCTGTGCTAAAAGGCTGAGCCACAGCAATCATTTCCTCTGTGAAAAAAGGCAGCAAAGACTAAAACCACGCTGCCATCAAACTGTCTGACAAGGACCCTGTTTATTTCAACATGTGAACAATCAGAGGCATATACATTCATATCCACCACAGCTGCACTCTGTGTTACAGCCACGTTTGGTAAAAGAAGAGCAATCAAACCCAGGTCACTGTTTGCACTAATTAGAGCTGCATATATCTAATCATACAGAAAAAGTAAATTTTCTATTTTTTTCTATTTAATAACTTATTTTAAAAAAATATTTATCACATTCCATTTCAGAGCCTTTTCTTTCATGCAACTCTAATGAGTAAGTAATGGTTGCAAAGCAAAATTTTGAAAGTACTGGAGTATATGGCAAGCTACCTAAGTCCTATTGACTTCAATAACATCTAATACCTAAGTCAATTCTGTCATACTTAAATGCACCTAAAATATCTTTTACATAGTCCTAAAACTGTATTTAAAAAAAAAAAAGTCCCATGGTCTGAACACAGGTTGTCAGTCCTGAACTGGAATTGATGGCAACTCTGCAGAAGGGCTTTAGCAATTCACTTCCCTGTCTGCAATTCTTGCCTGTGCGCAGAGGATAATAATAACAGGGTTTTATTGAGTATAAGGGGTTCTCTTGGGATTAACATTTAAGAAGTACAGTGCAATCTAAGTGTCACATTTGATTAGGTGCAAGCTCTGACACAGAGAATATCTAAGAAAAAGGCTGCATAAAGAATCACCATATGAAAAACAGCTCTCTAACACAAGAACTGTTCTATCCAGCATTGAAAGACCATCCTATGTGGAAACCTTCAAACTACAATTTGGCATTTCTGCATAAGATTCTTCTCCTCTTTTCTATCTCTTTTTTTTCCCCCCCCCCCCATGTCATTAACAGCTTTATTAATTTAACAGCTCCTTACTTAAGAGGATTCCAGCAGCTTACTGGTAGGATCCTGGATAGACAGTGCAGACTGTACTATATACAGAAAGGCAATCTAAGCTCATCCTGATATAACACCTTCACACAGTACTTAACATAATCGAAGATACACAATACAATTATTCTTCCTAAACTAATCAAACCCTTAGAACATCAGCCTCAGCCCAGATCCATGATGTATTGTGTTCAACCGGCAGAGTCAATTCAAACAGCATCACCCTAAACCTCCCTGATTCAGGGAGTCTGACCCATACTTCCCCATCTCCCTCCTTGGTTCTCAGTGCTGCCTGCTCATGTAAAGCCTGAGAAAGCAGATATCCTGGCACCAAAGCACAAAGCAGAGGCTTCTCAGCCCCTCCCCTGCAGGGCTCTCACCAACACTAGTAATAATTCCAAAAGAAAAATTAATAAAATCCACCCTGGGATGCAACATGCTTTGGTGTGCTTGGCTCAAGTCAACTGCTCAACAAATCGACCCATAAAAAACACAAGAAAAAACCAAATTAAAAAACCCGGATAAAACACGTGGCACAGTGGGAATGGGCCGGAGTGCTAGCAAAGCAGCACATACCAAAACGCAGACTGATTACTCAGCAAGCAGGAAGCTGGTGTCATGATCTGACTCACATTTCTGAAGTCACTCTGTGATGACTACAGTATCCACAGCCAGAGATGGCTAAGATTGCTTTTAAAGAAGTAATGCCAAAACTATGAAAGGCTAGTTTACAAGTTCATGGGAATTGCGTGACTTTTTTTACTTGAAAAACATTCAGCGTGTCAGACAGCAACCTTCTCACCCTCTCTGAAAAATGTTCATCTCTCCCAGAGACAGCTCCAAGGACACAGCACCCAGCACGATGCAGGCATTAGTTGTTCCAAGCCCCAAGAATGCTTTCGTTGGTGACCCCATACACATGACACGGAGATTTCTTTTTTCTTCTGAGCAAAGTTTTACGAAAATTTTTTTAGGTATTAATGATACTTCTAATAACTGTTCCTCTTCCCTCCAGTCTCATTTTTCTGAAAGGCTTTACTACTTTATAGCACAGGCAGTAAACAGGGCACCAGATAAGCCATGCAACAGCCTGGCTCCTGTCCCAGCCCCAGCCCCTGGGTCCTCTCCAGATCCTTCCCGATGCTCAGGCAGGGCTTGCCCTGGGAGGCTGCATGTGCTGGGGCAGGGCTACTCTCACCTCCTGCCTGTAACAGCCCATCCTTCCCTAACACACGATTAATTCACAGCTCTTCTCCAGACTGATTTCAACAATAGAGACACAGGGAGTGTAATTATTGTTCTTGCAACAGCCTTGTCCCCACTTTTTAGCAAATGAAGCAAAGCTCAGGGGTAGGTTTGTCTGGTGACTCAGCTTTCCACTCCTCATTCCCAAGAACTTGGCTCCCCACTCTGCTTTCCCTTGGGTCAGAAGCTGATGTGCAGTATTGCATCTGGCTGGATGTGCAGAGCTGCTCACACGGGTCCAGAGAGGTTCCTTCTGGACCACAAAGGATGTTAGTTATCACACCAAGAAGAAAACTCCCAAACCTCCCACTCCCCAGAGAAGCTGTGGGGAGGAAAAAGCCTGCATTCTTTGACATTGAAAAGGAAGAAACAGGGCAGAGTAACATTTCAATGCATACCAGAAAGCAGCTCATGCCAGAAGTACTGCCTGTCCAACTCTGTTTCACCCCTTTTGGGGGGTTTGGTCTACTAAGGCATTATCTTCCCCATTAGATTTTCTCTGTACTTTAAGTCTGAGTTTCAGCAGCATGGTACTCCCTTCCCTACAGGGTATCTGTCCCCACTTTCTTGGCTCTCCAGATACCTTGGCTGGTGAAAAATCTTGGACTTGTTCATTATTCCCTTACAGAAACTTTTTATTTTCCAAAAACTTTTTATTTCTGTTCCAAAAGACTTCCATGCAAATGTTCTTGCAACCAGAGCTTCCATCCTCAGAGCAACATGTATTCATTCTGGTGACAGTGATCCTTCCTGCACTCTTCAACGTATGAATGCCCAGTCTCCTGTAAGAAGCCCTGAAAGAGGCTCTTGCATACAGCAGTCATGTCTGACACTCGTCCAAATTCTTCTCTTTCCTTTTTGGGATAGCACTGGCCTTTAATGATCTTTTCTTTGTCCTTCCCGCTCTTCTAGCATTACTCATACATAAGCTGAAGGACACCTACAACCTTCACCACATGAGCATCCTGCAGTCCTTGCAAGAGTTTCCTCCTATCAATTTTAACCACAATGATTTCTTACTCATGAGGAAGTGTGAAACCATAAAGAACATACCAGAATGTCTCTCTGGGGTATAATTTTGCTTATTAATTAGTTCAGGATTAGAAATAGCATCAATGAGGTTCAACTGAAACATCCCTCTGTTCTGTAACGGGAAATCCTCCCTGGCTGATGGCTGAAGCTATTGCTGAAGTCAGATAAGATGGTATCAGTCTCTTCTGGTTCTCTTGGTAGGAACTGACATGAAGATATGAGCCAAATGAGCCTTTTCCCATGTGCAGCAGCTCAAATATGCTACATACTCTGAAGGTGTTCAGTGAAGGTGCTTATGAGCTAAACTATTAATCTATTTGCTAGCAGCAAGGACTCTTTCTGCTAGCCCTTCATATCTCCTTTTCCATCCTCATTTTTATTTGAAAAGATACACAGAGTGGAAGCTGCCAGATGGGAAGCACAAGGGAAACACAAGGCATAAAATAGGATATCGCGTAAGACTAACAAATGGGAGAAAGAAAACGTTTTTTTCATGGTGTAGTGTGATCTTGGCCAAATAATCATAGCAGGATTTGTGCAGGTTCATAACCTGCTGCAATAAACAACAGACTTTACTCCAGAAAAGAAAATGTCCCTAATAATTAACTTACAAGTTGCTCTGTGGGATTTTCTGATGATCCCGTGCTACCATTTGGCATCTCTACATGGGACTTTCTGAGCCTGACTCACATCTCATTACAGAGTTTCCTTGTGCCACTATAATGCAATCAACTCCAATAAACTTACTCATGATTTATATCACCCCCAGCAAGAAAAGAGTTGAGCCCTCCATCAGTTCCTCATTCTTAAGCAAAACTTATTTTTTAATTTGGCTAAATTGTGTTCAGCACAGCTTCTCTGTTAGAAACATAGACATATGGAAAGCTAATGCAAGATTTTATTATTACAGGGAAATAAACAGATTGATTAAAGTAATTTATAGGATGTTCTCTTCAATATGAACACTTACCAACACTGCACAAGAAATACATGTAGAAATCCATATGAAAATTACCTACATACATGCACAAACCCTTGAATTTCCACACTGACAGAACCACTGCAATTTCAAACTCTTCAGTGCTTTTTATGCATCTTTAAATATTCCATTCCCCTTTATTTTTAACCCAGGGTTCACATAAATATGCTTTTCTCCTATCCACATTTAATGGTGTTACAAAAACCCACACAATTTAAAAGAAGACACTTTAGAAGAAAGCATCGAGCTTTCTGCAGCATCAGGGAGAATACTAGGAATGCTGCAACAGCACTAGCAGGCAGAGATGTTCTGTCTAACCCAGGAAAACTCTACACAATGCCTGTGCTAATGTCCTCCCCAGGCAGGCAGGACCTTCCCCTAAGTGCCGCTCCCCATCCCAGATTTCCATGGGAAGGGGTTCCACCTGTGGCATGCTCTGCCATCCCAGCAGCCTGACCTGCGCCTGAAGCTGGCCCTGCAGGGACTCGGTGCTTCTAGAGCACAGCTCTTCCTACCTGGTGATGATTAAAATACTTAAGACTGTTAAGTATTCAGAAAAATGTGCATTCAGTCTCCAGAAGACTGGTGTTAATTTCTCCTATGAATTTGACCCTGCCTCTGAGAAAGACAGATACTGAGTGGGGCTGGGCCCCAACTCTAACTTTATGTGAGGGGCAGGTGCCCGACATGAATAAAACTTGTGTGGTTTTACATCAATCAGATTTGAACTTAGACAAACAGAGTAGGAATAAGCTCCCTGGTTTTCTCCCTGGCTCAGTTGTTTATGCATTTTCTGCCTCGTGTCTCCAGAAAGAGTAACCAGCTTCAAGTGCACTTGCACAGGCATTATGAATAGGAATAACGCCTTAAGCAGCTGCTAGTCATTCAATTCTTCAAGGATTATGAGTCTCGCTCCAGTGATCTCTGCTTTAACCTACCCATAAAACCAGCTGTGCATTAGCCCTCCCCATTTATGGTCACTGACACTTCTTGGGTAGTGTTTAGATCTAAACCCAGGTTGTATAAACAGCAGAACGCAGCCTGCATTGTGATTTCTTTCATACATACACAAGCCCCAGCTTCTTTCTTTTCATAATTTAAAAAAAAGGCTTTCCATTATTTCATCCTTATTTGCTTTTCAAGTAAGAAGGCAAGTCACTTCTAGCACGGAAGGAGATCTGCACTGGGGAAAATTAAGAGGGATAATAAGTACAAAGGCCACTTATGCACCCATGACCCATGGTGAGGGGACAGAAGCAGGAGAGGAGGAAAACAGGACATTTCAGAAGCTAAACTTTGTGCTTTATAACTGATGCTGCTAGTCTTGCTTCTCTCTAGCTTGGCTTTTGTTCCCCTTCATTACATCTGCTGAAACAGCACTAGGGAGCTACTGTCTGATGCAAGTATTGCAGCCTGTATTCAAACCGATGGTTAAAGCCTACAGGTGCCATTGTCCTCTGGCCACAGAGCCTGACCACTACCAGGGACCTCCCAGAGATTCCTCTTTAGCTTGAGAAATAGAAACCAGTAGTTTGCAGTTGATAATGTTAGATTCTCTAGATATTTTAGTAATTACTTTCCCAACAGTTTATCCTCTAGTCTATTTTGAAGCTTGACAATATGCTCTAGAAGTCTAAGCTAAATAAACATTGAAAGAGCATGACATCCTTCCATACTGGGATGGTGAGCACTGCCATTTATTTGAGGGTCCTTGGTTTTGGACTATGGTGCCTTTTTTCTGCCCTATTAGTTTATGGTGTTCCACCCCAGAAGTGTCTACTTTTCAGGAAGGTTGGCTGTGAAGTGCTGTAAGGTCTTCTGTGTTACAGTTGGGCATGTAATCATGAAACAAAGACAAAAAAAAGAGTAAAAAACCCCTAAACAGAACATAACTCTGGAACACACTGAAGTTCTATGAAAGGAACAAACACTTAAACCCCACAATGTAAAAAATGGAAAGGCACGTGGGGCTGCAGAAGCATGAAACCACAAGCCTCACGAAGTGACTCCCAGGCTCTCACAGTTAACTGCAGGCAGGAATTCATGTCCTACTCTGCTTAGCCAGAGCAATCCAAGACTAATTTTATACCAAAGAATGCAGCCTCATCTTGCACTCCTCAGTAAAAAAAAAACAAAACCACCAACAAACCAAAACAATATAGAACATGCCTAAGATGCTTCGGCCCCTGTCTAGACTCATGCAGCCAAAGGGAGTAATTTTCCGTTTTGTCCAAGCTGTGAACCATCCTGGGCAATCAAGTGATGCTGATGGTGAAGGGGATGCAGAGCCCTGCAAGGGCAAGAACTCTGTTTATAACAGTGAGTGGTGCCCTGTGGCTCTATGTTTCCTCTCAGGACACCCATTAGGCCATCCTTCCCTACCACTGCAGCTCCTTCCTTGGGGTGAAACTATAGCAGTGCTGCTCTGGTACAGAAAATGTCCAAACTGGCATGAAGAGAAGAAAGCTGGCCATCCTTCATGGCAGGGGCTATACACCTCACTTGATCAGGGCACATAATCTTCAAAGCTGTTGCAGCTTCTCTAGGTTAAATGGCTGCCCTACCCATGGAGGACATTCAGGGAGTGGGGCAAGGGATGTAGTTGCTGTGTCTACCCCAACCCCATGAGGACACCAACTTAAGGCAAAGCATCTGAGTGGTTTACCACATAACAAGCTTAAGCATTGACATTGGAACGTGTTTCGTTATAATTGCAAACTGCTCTCAGTAAGATAAAGCTATTGGGATTAGACTGCCCAAGTGATCTTATCCATTTAACCAGCTATTAGCAATAGCTTTACTAAACACAGGGCCAGAAAGCAGCCAGGCCAGCCAGGGCAGAGCAGCCTCTCTATCAGACCTCACCACCCAGCATGGCAGACTGAGAACTCAGAGTTCATTGGGACAGAGAGGCAAAGCACACATGTAAAGAAAAGCCCTTACTTTAAAATTATACCAGTAACTATTTCAGTGGATATCAGGAGTTCTCAACCTTCTTTTAAGATCTAGGAAGCAGTGGGGTAGGAGGAGGGTTGAGGAAGCCTGGCAGCATATTACAAAATGACTATATTAAACCCTCTTGGAGAGGTGACTGGGGATTTCTTATGATTTCAGAAAAATCCCTTGTAAACAGAAAAACTCAGAATGATTCAGAGATATTTGACTTAAACTACGTTAGCTTCAGCCCACAGTGGAAATTTCTGTCAGAGAAACATCTGTGTTGATTTAGGTATCAGTGAAACCTCACATGCTCTCTAAGTAGCAGCACTTCAGCAACAAGAAAGGGCAAAAAAAGCTCCTGCCACCTTGTACCAGATCTGGATCTTAGTTGCACAGATGAAAATGTAGAGGAAACAGTGTTGACTTCAAAAGGAACACCACTCCAGACTTACACTGGACTCAGAGATTAGCTGCCCTTCTAGCCCCAGCCCAATGTGCAGGTGGAAACACAAGTGGGGAAACTCCAGTGCCAACTCCAGAGCACAGTGCCAACCCCAGTCATACACAATGGTGTGGCTGTTTGCAGACAGGACACAGCAGCACTGCCAGCACAGAGCTGTGGGAACTCAGGACATTCCTTTGGGTGTCCAGAGTTCTAGAGATCCCAGCCAGGGGGCTCAGGAACCCTGGAACGATGTCCAAAACATCTGTGGGTTTGATTATAGCTCTTGGAATAAGTTACCAGCTTTATCTGAGAATCTGAAAGTCACAAAAGTTAAGTAGTGTTATCACAGGGTGGAAATGTAGATTTTAGGATTTTTGGGAATGGGGGTTTTAGAGGACAAGATGGAGGAAATTGGGTGTGTCTAGTCCTTCTTCTTCTTCTTCATCTCCATCTTCTTCTGTGGAGTTGGCACATCAGAACTGGTTTAGAGTAGAACTTCACTGTCTAACATACATGATAATAATTGGAAAATTATTGTAAACATAATATACGTAGTTTGTAGTATAAAAAGATAGCACCGCCCTGAAGGGACAGAGTGTGCCGCTGGCTACCCTGCCAGACAGACCTCGGCAGGGCAGAGAGAAAACTGATATAGATAATAGAGAATAAACATTTTTGAGACCGAATCTGAAGAGCCTTGATTCTTTCCTCCAGCGCATGGGCTGCAAGACAAGAACTTTCACACATCTCAGGGCAGCAAAAACCCACCGGACCCCGAGAAGAGTCAGGCACAACGTGGAAATGGCTGAGCATCTGCTTTCCATCACCACCTTTTCTCCTGATGCCTGGACTCTGTCATATCTGAAGTATCAGCTCTCATACATGACACATTTTAAGCATGGCACACCATGGCACAGCATGGCAAACATCTGAGATCCAGTCCAGTCCTCCTCCCAGTCAATAAACATCCAACATAAAAGTACACCATTGAATTAATTAAATAACCTGAAGGAAGTTTCTAAGAGACTGTCATGCATATTAAATCAGAGCAGCAGAGGGCTTAAAAGGCTGATATTCCTGACTGTCTGATGCTTAGGTTAATATTCCTGAACTTTCCACTCAAAAAAATTGGATGTTGCCAACAAAAAAGCCTTGCAGAGATAGCTACAATTACAATACCATAAATGCCAGGCATTGAAGAGTACAATTGCAAGTTTTAGGAATATCAGGTGTTGAATCAAAGCGAATTTTTGTATAAAAAAAGGATAATATCTGATCCTTAGTAGCATTAGTGGGGAGGGAAAGAAAGACTTCCAAAGAAAAGGGATAGGGGTCCCCACTGGGCTCAGCAGAAGCCATCTCTGAGAAGCCAACCTCAGCATGGCTACAACTGTGACTTGAATGTGAAATGAAAAAAAAAGTAATTAAAATTATCTCTCTTAGCTGACAGCTGTAGACAGCCACCTTCCTGACAACCTCTGTGACAGCAACAGTACACAAGCCAAGAGTAAGAAGAAGGAAAGAAGTACATATAAGTAATAGTAATTATATAATGCTCTCTGTGCTAGAAAAAAGCTTTTTGTGATCAATAATTAATCCTGGAAGACAAGGAAGGGTTGTTATATCTGTGTGCTCAACAGAGGGGTCAGACAGACATATGACTCTGGTCTCAGCTTCACTAAGGCAAATGAAGATAATTTTTGGAGATTTTGGTCAAGTCACACAGTGTTCACAGCAAATGTGTGGTAATGCACATCTGCACAAGGATCCCGAACTGGGAGTTACCCAAATATTTAGTACATCAGATCACACTGTACTGGTTCACAGAGCAGCACAGAGCTATTTTATGCTTTGGATAGCATGTCTCTCCTTGAGTACCTGGAGGTTAATCAGAGTGGGGATGGAAATATTTACAATTGCTCCCATGAAGGATGCCGGGATCCTCACCGGTGAACTACAAACCACAGCTGGACTCCAAGTGCACACATTTCTCCAGACAAGGCAGCAGTGGCATGACAGACTGATGCCGACCATGCTGAGCTGCACTCTCCCAAGGGCCCAGGCAATCCAACACAGAGGACATCTGCTGTGTCATAAGACCTCCGGGTTGTGAACAAGCTCAATTCTTTGCCCTCTTCCCTTTCTCCTCCTCACTTAGCAGTTACCAAGCATTTTCTACATACTGCTTTCATCACTTCAGCTATCACAAGGAGCTTTACCCATGCATTGCAGATCACAACAGCAGCCAAAGGACTTTGGACTATTTGCACCCTAATCTATAATTAAAAACAGAAAAAAATCCCAACAGGGTAGTTTTAAAATCCAGCAATCTTTTTCCCTGGTAAAGTTAACAGGTAAAGTTATAAATCCTCATTTCCTTTTGCACTGATAAACTACACCAGAGCCTTGTTCTATGGAACAGGAGTGCCTGGAAAGCAATTGATTTTCTGTCCATGTCCACACAAAATAAGCATGGGGGCTCTGGCAGTGAGAGTGCAATGCCTCTCTTCTGCACCAGCAGTCCAGCAAAAAGCTTCCCTGAGCCTGGCAGCCACCAGAACACAACGAAGAGCCAGAGGAACTATGCATCATGTCTGGTTGGTTGGGGATTGCCAGCCAGGCTGACACTTTTACAGCTGGGTCAGCTCAGGAGGCGAAAGGGCAAGGAGAGAGGGGATATGTTCAAAGCGAGCCCCCAGTGAGCCTTAGACTCCTTCCCACAGATGGAAAGTTGACTCCAAGATGTAAACAGAAGAAATTGCTATCCTGTCTGGCTTGGCTGGTGATTTAGACACATTATTTGACTTCAGAGCATTTCAATAGCATTGTCTGGCAACAGGTAAATCTTACCCACGGAAGTCTAAAAACTGAAAAGGGGAGGAGAACAGGGGGCTAATGTCTGCTGGCACTGTTAGTAACACAAGGCTGCTTTAAAGTTCCTGACTTAACTGCTCTCTTCTTGTGTTTGCATCAGAATCTCTGCAAAGACAGACACTAATTAGCTGTGACTAACTAATTAAGAAAAAAAATCTAATTAGCAACCCTCCAAACTTTGGATGACCTCTCTTCCCAGTGCTTGCTGTTGTACCCCTGAGTACTCATAAATTGCTTCCTTGGTGCAGAAGGAAAGGACAAAGGCTAACGAAAGGGTGAGTGGCAATAGTAGCCATGGGTCAAAATGCAAGATTCATTCAGTAGCCTCCACTACCAGCATGAAATGGGAAAGACTGGCTGGATATAACAGGAACTAAGGTACCCAACAGCTGGCTCCTGCCCCATCCCCTCTCTGAGCCCAGATAGTCCCACCTTTTGTACTACAGACCACCTCCAGCAAAGCCTATGAAGGACTCCACCATCCACCACCAGTTGTGTGTCACTGTGTATCCTCTTACATACTCCTGAACCTTGAGTTTATCCCACTGTCCCAGAAGACAGAGAAAAAGGTTATCCGGACAGAGGTAAGTAACAGGCCAAATTCAAGGTCTCCTGCTCTGGCAGGAGGAGGGATCAGATGCGTTCTGCTCTGAAAAGCAGGATCCTTCCTAGTGGGACTCAGCAAGGTGAACACTCCCAAAACACAAGTGCTCTACCTAGACCGATGGCCATGTGAAATTTGTATTTTGAGAGGAGAGTTCAGTGGTTTGAGAACAGCAGTGACAAGCAGCACAAATGTTCTTATTACAAATTTGGGATATAAGTGAAGCATTTACTTAGACATGAAAGTCTGAGCTATTCTCCCCTAAAATTTCCTCAGTAAAAGATCTTTATTTACAGTACAGGACATTTGAAGAGCTTATATTGGCCAATAACATTGACAGTGTAGTATCAGACAGTGCAAACTGAGGGCTCACTGTCCATTTGGTGAATTTCAAAATATTTTTGCTGGAATAAGCTCATTCCACCCCATTTTTTCTCTCCCCAGCAAAATGGTACTAGCAATCTACTTTAAATCCCCGTTTCCTGGCTGAATTAAAAGTCAAAATTACTGAGAAATTCATATGTTCAGAAGACTTCAGCTTCATGACTCTCAGCTGAAATAAATTTGAAGACATGATTAACATTGAATGCATTGATCTATTTATCCAGTAAGATGATGTTTTAATATACCCAGGACAAACAGTAATTCATGTGCAAACATATTTGAATTGGAAAGTGAAAGTAAACCATGAATTATTCCACTATCCATCATATTTACAAAAGCTCCTGTGGCCATTTCTAGATGGCTAAATCATAACATCATCCCTAGAAATACTAACCAATATATCTAATAGATCCTTCCATTTTGTTGTGGCATATTTTTTACTTTTTTTTTTTTTTAGAATTTGCTCTCTCAATTTACCCTTCATTTCATTAAAATGGCATGTTAGATATCTATTTCCCCTACTGTTCATAAAAATGCAGTTAAAATTACCACTGCTAAGAAACAAAAATATTTTCCTCTCTCTTTTTCACCCTGTTTATTTTATATATTCTAAGCATCTCTGTTTCTTCCGAATATCTGGCAGTTTCTTTGTTATCTGTGTGTATTGTCTTTCACATAACAACAGAAAAAAGAGCAGGGAAAAAGGAAAAACCTCTCCACATGGAAAAATATGAGCTACTCTCAAATCCAAAGAACTTAGTACACTCAGAAGAGCTAATTAACAAGCTAAATAATACACTTTGGAAGCAAACACTGATGCACAAATACCAGAACCAGAAATGAGAATCTGAGGGTCAAGGCAATTCACAACACAAACATGAGTCAACAAAGTTATGCTGTTAAAAAAAACCCCAAAATCTTGAGTTTTAGGAAGAGAAGTGGCATACATAAGAAATGGGAGATAATTGCTCTATTTATTCAGCCTTTGTGAGACCTCAGTCATATTCCTGTGTCCAGGCACAGACAATGCATTAACACAGATACAGTAGCATACAAATTTAAAACAGCCCAGACCCTAAATAGGGGAGCAAAAGTCAGAAGAGATTTAAGAAATTTTACCAATGACTAAAGGATAATAGAATTAGTTGTACAAAGTAAAAAATAAAAGAGGGCTATGAAATAAAGGCATAAAAAGTTAAGCTGAAAAAATTAAAAAAAAAAAAACCAACAAAAAAACCAACCAAAAAACATTTGAAGATTACTATGACCAATGGTGAATGGACAAAATACCTCCAGTTGCAACAAAATGCATTTAAGTTGCGTATCAATTGAAAAAACATCCATGTCCAAGACTGGGAAAAGGATTAACTTCATGGTATTTTACAGCAGCAGCTTAAACAAATGAGATCACGGCAAGACTTTTTCTTGTCCCAGCGCCAGAAACTAGATAATTTCTTGCAAATGTGTATCATTGTTTAGGATTCTTAGGGAATCCTGCTCCATGCCTGAAGCAGGGGATGGAACAACAATACAGGTAGCAATGACCTCGACAGAACAAACAAATAAATAAACAAACAGAAATTAATCACTCCCATCACCTCCTTAGATCATGGGGAGGATAATAGCTTGACAAGAGACATTCATTGTATCTGCATTTCACTGACATTACCCTGTGCCAAGATCCTTGATGTTCATCTTCAAACTGCAAAAAATTTATTCCTATATTTAGCTGAACATCCAACCCTGACAAATAAATCTTTATTAGCAAGGATGGAAGAGCAGAGATCTCTGCCGTAGTTCTATTTCTTCTCCCACAAATATTCCCCAATCATACTGCAGGGAGGTTGTGTGACAGGCCCATGTTTGCTCCACGGACCAGAAGCAACTGCAGAAAGTCAGAGATCCCCACACCGTAGCTGGATGGCACTGCCAGGCAGCTGCCCTGTGCTGGCATGGGCTGGGAGCTTCGCTTCAGCGCTGCCTAATAACCGTTCTTGCCACACCTGATTCCTTCATGGAGCCCGTATAAAATACCCAATTCATTATGTCCACTCCATTCCCGGAGGTGATTGAAATAAAAAGCTGTTCTGGCAGAGAAGCTGAGGAAATGAAACACGAGGGAGATGGGGGAAAAGGAGAAAAATAGAAATCAAGAATAGAAAAAAGCTCTCAACCAGGTGGATGGAATGAGTCCAGAATTACTTACAGCTCTGAAAAAAGAAAAAAAGAGAAAAGAAAAAAAGAAAAAAAAGTAGAAAATGAACACCTGGGCATATAGTGAGATTAAAATGTATTTAATATGTGTCCCAAAAAGGGCAAGTCATAGATCTGAACCATGGGCTGAGAAAAGAAACTCACTCTCTCACAAAGAAGGAATCTCAGCATTTAAGTTCTGGAAATAATAAGTATTTATTCATAAAGATAGCTTTCTCTTTTCCTGCCAAAAGTAATGAAGATTATACTCAAAATCTACCACCTGCACTCGATTACCAGTTACTTAACCACAATCAAAATATTTTTAAAATGTAAATGAAGTACACTGATGGACAAAAATGCCAGTTCCCCATGAAATTCCTTCCGTAAATCTGGGATTGCCACGGGCTATAATTAAAAAATTGTCAGTGTCTGAGGCCCCAAGTATTTTCCCATAGAAAGATCCAAGATTTGTATGCTCTGTGGCAAATGTTAACACCAGCACTGGGAAGGTACAACTCAGGAACAGCTAAATGGAAGCTGATTCACTGGTACTTCTGTAGTACTTCGGAAGTATTAAAGCACCTCTCGTTCTCACTCTGTTCCTCCTTTTTGCTCTGTTTTTCACAAAACAGAAGTGTTCAGAAGCACTGATCCTACATGGTTAACTCAAAGAAGAAATTACCAAACTACATCTAAACTGAATCTGCTAAATTGAATCAAATCTCTTCCTTTCTTTGTCTAGTGGGAGACCTTCTGGTGCAACTTATGTTGACTTACTGTAACACTCTGCCCTTACCAAATGCCGTCCAGTTCTCAAAGGGAAACAAAATGCACAAGGAGCTCATTCTGGTGCTCTAGACAAGCAGGTAAAGAAAGAAGTCTGGAAATGCCAAACATCAGGGCACTGCCTCCCAAGATCTCCAACCCAAAAGCTTTTTCATATGGCTGAGCTTCGCATCTGCAGCAAGCAGTCAGCAGGCAGGTCCAGGGGTCCCCCTGGCTGTGTGCTACAGCTCATGTGCAGCCTGACACAGACCCACAGAGCCATCCCAAGGAGCATAATGGAAGCTCTTCTGAACAACCTTTCACCCAGGAGGGATTTTCTGCCATTTTTGGCAGTTATGTTATAAAAGGAGTTCAAAGTGATTTGGTTTAGACAGTTAGATATGGGTGGTTGCAGAGGTGAATGGGCCACTCCCTCATCTAAGCCAGGAACTTGAAAACACCCCTTAAAAAGAGTATAATCTGTTATTAATAAATCTTCAAAGGCTGCTGACATGCACAAACACAGAGAAAATGAAGTTTTGCAAATGACAGTGTTCAAGGCTACTGCCTGCTTACCATCCACTCATGAACCAATATGGAGAGCAATGGAGGGTAGCTCTTACACAAAATACAGACACTGGAAACCCTACAACCTGATTAGTGTCCCATGCCCATTAGCTATCCTAGCTCTTTTTTTCTGTTTTAACAGCATATTTTCCTATTTTTACAAACCTGCTTCCTATAGCTATAGGAAAGAGCCATGCAAACAACAAAGGGAAGCTGATGACACAAGGGAAGAAGTGAAGCTGCCTAACGAAGTTGAAATAAAGCATCTGGAAAACAGTGATTTATTTCCTCTAAATTCACACAGTTAACAATGAACTTCTGTAAAGGGAATGGAGAAAAAAAGAGCCAACATAAAATAACAAAAGGATTCTTTTTTTTTCTCCTGCTGTTGTTGAGTTGACAGTGTTCCTCTAAAAGTGTATCCCCTCCTCAGTGAGGGGGCCTTAATCTCAGCCTTTAGAAAGGGTGCTGCTGAAGTTAAAACATGCTCAATTCAAAACCCAAATAAACTTATTTTTCTGGCTTGCACATATTACATTCACTGAGGTAAGGGATTGGCAATATTATTAATTAAGTAGTGCATTTGAGGTCTTTTAATCCCAAAGGCTATTGCATGTAAGCTTGGCAATTGTCCTTGAGGGACAACTCACCAAGGTAGCTTCTTCCAAGCAGATACTCCTTGGCATATTCATTATGCTGACTAATATGAAACACATTTTCACCAGAGTCCAAGCCGATTACCAACCAGTGAGAGTCATTCTGGGGAGAAATGGTTTGGGTTGCACATGCTTGGATGTTGGGACTGCTCTTTTGGAGAGGTGTCCAATACCAGGTCAAACCACCAGTCAAGTGCAAGGTAAAGGAACTGAGGGAGTTGCTGCTGGAGAGAAATTGGCCAGTCTGGGCCTGGCACTGCAAAGCCTGCTGTCATCATGAAAATGATTGAAAGTCAAGTTGGTCCCATTCACCATGGGTGGACCAGGGCAGGAGCTGGGTTATGGGCAAGGAAATCTATAGGTACAGCACTGTTGGTAGACACCTTTAGGCACAACAATGCTATTTATCACACTTCCTTTTTTCTCCCAGATCTCTCAGCAGGGTTCATGGGAAGATTATTTATAAAGCCCTCTTTGGTGCACTGTGATTTAATCAGCTACACTTTGAATATTACAAGACGTATTAATTACCATTGCTGCACAAGAGCAACTGAAGAAGTAAAATGTTTTTCATTTGCATGGACTGAGAGTATTTGTTTAAAATGTTCTCAGTATCATTAGGATCTAATCAAAACAGAGTGCATGATAGTTATGCAGGAAATACAAAAAAAATTACCTGCTGCTTAAGTATCCACTTTTCTAATAATATTGCAATAATGTCTTGACAGATAATTGGCTTCCCAGTTATAATGGAATTCCTTATCTATGTTGCTAAAATTACCTATTGGTATTTTCAAAAGACAAGGAAAGGTTGGGAATGAAATGGTAATTGTCTCTACTATGGAGAGATTTAATCAGGAAGATAAGTAAAGATATATGATCTGATTTCTTTTGAAAAATAAAAATAAAAATAATTTAAGTAAGTTTTAGAAAAGCTTCAAGCCTTTTGGAAAATTATACAAATTAAAATTTCGAATAAATTGATTCATAACTGCTGGGTTGTTTTAAATGACCTGTTTAA
The DNA here is from genome assembly GCA_013397375.1 of Toxostoma redivivum. Taxonomy (NCBI): domain Eukaryota; kingdom Metazoa; phylum Chordata; class Aves; order Passeriformes; family Mimidae; genus Toxostoma; species Toxostoma redivivum. The sequence goes on along the minus strand of VXBI01008508.1, from coordinate 732,854 downwards.
AGGTCCCTGCGTAGAACACCTGATTTGAATTTTACAAATAAAGGCAGGAAAAGTACAAAACATTTAAACAGTTTTACTTCACACTTTTACTAATTGTAACCTCTCCTTTCCTGTCTATCATAAAGAATGGATAAAGGGCTACATTTTCACATATTTCATTACTGCCTTTTTTGAATTTTCGGTTGTCTGAATCCCAGGAAACTATGAAGCGACTAAGTTTCCCAGATCCTGTGCATACAACTTTGGAAAAGCAAAATCTTTCAGAACTTCCCAAAGTGTTCTTCCACAAACCATAACATTGCTTTTGAATTTAAGCAAAGGATTTTATGAACTATCAAATGTTCCAACACTGTGAACAACACACAAAGCTGAAAGTGCGGGCTGTGTGCAGCCTGGCCATCCTCACAGTTCCCATCACATTTCCAATCTCTGCAGCTTCAGCTCTGCAGCCACTTCTGCAGCCTTTGATTTCAGCTGGTCAGTTCACATACAGAAATGGATTATCAAAGTCACAAGCTGGACTGCAATTTATTTTCAAGAATATCTTGGTTTTCTCAGCATCCTGTAATTCACAATTGCCTGTGAATATAGCTAAAAGATGTTGTCCCTAGAGAAACGAAGGTACCACCTAAGACAGATACAAAATTTCCTCAGGGTTTTAAAAAAAGATTTTTCAAACTTTTATTTTTTAATAAATCAATACATAAATTTTTTTGTTCTTTAGGCAAAGCACTTCTTTAAATTATAGCTCTTTCAATACTATGGCATTAATAGTTAAATAACAAAGCTAATGCCATGACTTTAACACCTATCATTAAATGTCGTCTGCTTTTTTCCAGAAATATTCAGGCATTTCTCAGATCTTTCCTTAAATTTTGCATTTAACCTCACCTGGGACATAACATTTCAAAAGCATGACTATCACTTGACAAAATGTCTTTCTGAGAAGGCATCCCTCAGTAAGATCTTCACTTTCTTGAACAGTTAGCCAAGTGTGATCAAGTATAGAGCTTGGTCACTTTAACGTGACCATAAGAGGGGCTGGAGATGTGGAGTGGGGAGAAGAAAAGCCTACAGTGTTGTAACTTCTAGGTAATTCTGTCTGTATTACGTAAAGCACATGAGTCAGCTAAAACTATCTACTATCACAGTTTAAATGATACCAACAGCAAGTATAATTTACTAGTTGCAGAGTTGTGCCCTTTTGAGGAATTGAAACTAATAAACACATACAGAAATGGTAATTTATAAGTATTGGAATTTGTTTAATGTTTTTTATAGTTAACATGCTTTGCTAGAAACAGTGTCTAGCCACAAAATCTCACTTCCTATCTGAGCTCTGGTGTCAGGCTCCAAAGCAAAGTTTTAGTCACTGTGCAGCTAACAACTATATCCAAAATTCTACTTTAGGTCTAAGTCTGGCTAGAGAAACCAGCTGCTCTCTGTCCCTCAAGTATTCAGAGAGTTTGAATCCAAATGTCTTGTTCAGACCTACCCTCCTCACAAGGAAGGTAAGCCAAGTAAGTCCCAATACAGTATGTATTTGCAAGTGTCCGAAGAAAAAAAATACTTGCAAATGAGGGCTGTAGAAACATATACAACTCAGCATTTGTTTTTCTGGAGAACTTCCTATCTGATGGTTTCTGTTTATCTTATTAACATTCATGTTTCAGGACATGTATGAAGCATTATCTTCATTTTACAGATAGGAAACAGAGATATTTATTCAGATAAGGCACAGAAAGGTAAAGTGACTTGCCTGAGGTCACATTAAGGTTTCTGGAAGAGGCACAATCCTTCCTAATCTTCCGAACTCTAGGCCTCTGTTTTAAATTACAAGACTCCATCAGGTTTATAGCATCTCACCCTGCCCTACTGCCAATCGTCTGCAGTGCTGAATTTGCTCCAAGCAAAACACATTCATTGATGAACTCTATTAGTTGTTCCTAAACATTACTTATGGACTGCTACTTCAAATGAAATTCTCTGCACTGCAGTCATATTTTACCTACACGGTTATTCTAATTGAGTATTGAGCAAAGTGGCTAATTAGGAGTCTTCAAGGGACTGTTTGTTTAATTTTGTTTTGGAATGTGTGCTTGCATAAATGCCATACAAGAAAAAGTCTGGAGGCCACAATCATCTGCAATGTAAAAATATTTCAGTTTCTGTGAAGTTTTCCCTCCCCCGAGGGTTCCAATTCATCTCTCCTAGTTGATAAATCAAGTCAAAAACACCCTCCCCCCCTCGCTTTAGTGTCTAGCAGAAATATGACCCTTTTCTTGTCCAGGCATGCAGACAAATGATGAATCAGACTTTCCTCGAGAAACTGCTGCAGCTTTTTTCCTAAGGCACATTGCTGCCTGAATAACTCAGGTTTTCCTGTGGAGTGGGCCTGCTTAAGCAGCCTTTATTTACATGAAGAGAACACAAGAGGTATGGTCTGAGTCCAATCTGTAGAAGGTTATCAAGGCCATCCAGATAACCTCTCCAGAACACCAAGAGGTCTTACACAGTGCTTTGCTATGTCCCTATGCCACTCCTGTCTGCCAGCTGAGACTGCCAGAGGTTTCAACTGCTTGCAGCAATCCCAGCCTATTCTCTACAATTCAATGAGGAGCATTTCAGGCACTCCAAAACTATCTGTGATGAATGCCCAACATGACGTACCACTACCAGCAACACACATGAATACCCCTACTCCATAAAGTGTTAAAAGAAGTTTTAACTTGAATCATTAGCATAACTCATTATGATCTAAATCACAAGTATTTCAAAATATTTCCAACTCATTAGAGCCCTAGAGTGAGTGGATTTCCCCACAAAACTGTTTCTTCCCCTTCAAAATGGAACAAGGCCAATTTCTTTTCTGCCCTACAGCAAAAACACAGGAGTTGATCCAAAGAACAGAACAGATGCAGGCTATTTCAAAATGCAAAGGTAAATCTGCTATAGCTTTAAATATGTAACTGCTCCCCTGATTATCCAGGCTTTCTGTGTATCAGTGGTTAAGGCCCATGCTCTTCCTTAGCATGACATTCAACACTGTAGTTACTAAACCTTTTCCTCACACTATTAGGTACAAACATGACCGAATCAAGAAAATACAAGTTTGGTCAATGTTCAAGCAATAATAAATTAATTTGGTCTCATAGTACTCATGCAACATTTATGAATACTCACATTCTACAGAAGAAATTACTTCTGTAGAAAGACAAGGTATACAGCCTCATTTCCTCTAGGTTGTCAACCAATCACATAAGAAATTTGGAGTCTGATCATTTTTATTTCTTGTAGCCTGAGGCCTGCAACAACCAAGTGCAATGATTTGGGTTTCCCTACCTACTTCATTTTCTGCAATCTTTAACTCCAGGTATAAATATGGCTCCACTGAACTGACAAGCAAGCAACTTTCGCACTATTATTTAATCAAGCGAGGATCTCACTTTCTCATGTTTGATGTGACTAGTGTCACATAGAAAAAGAAACACTTGCTCCTAACAAGCCATGTATGGCATGGCAAGGACTCAGTCCAGCTAGGGCAGGACCTGAAAATTACATGCAGTGTATTTCTCTCACTAGCTCTGAAGGTTCAGAGAAGGCTGTGGGTGATTTTTTTATCTTCCAATTACTGTTAGTTGGAAGGGGGGAGTTGTTCTTGTTCTTTTTTTCATTTTCTTTTAAATAAGAATAAGCTAAAAACTGACAAATATGCCAACTAGGAAGAGGGGGGAAAGAAGACAAAAAAAGCAAGAGGAGAATCCGTTCCCATTCATACTGTCTTGCAGCTTGGCAGGGTACTTTGAACTTTGCCTGCAGCATATGGTTTGCTACAGTATATGCTCCATAGGGGAACAGTAGGCCAACAGTAAATTAAAGTCCTCCTAAAGCAATAACCTTGTGTATGTTGGACCTTCCTATACACTGCTTTCAGTTGTTTCCAAATCTCTTCTTAGTTGATCATGTGTACTTGGCTTTGTATGTTTTCCCAAACTACTTTGAAATACTTAAAGAATGGGATTAAGGAGCAAAAGCTATGTGCACTGGAAATAAAATATAGTGCACCCCATGGTTTTACAGATGTTAACTGCTAATCAGTTGTGTAGGGCACCAATATTTAAGAAATTTGGTGTATCAAATATGGCAACCCCTGTAACATGAAACAGACTACCAGCCTTGAAACATTTTTCTACAGCCCAGCTCCCATTTCTTCCTTCTGAGTAGACACTAAACAGACCTTTTTCATGTCCCAAGAGCTGTGTAATAAGAGTGCTGCAGAATGTACACATCCAAATGATTGTTTATTTGGATCACTATAATCCAGATCAATTTACACAAGAAGGGTCCCCATGTACATGGGCTTATTTCAGTTCATCCCTACTTCACACACCAGGACTCCCCAAGCTCCCTGAGTTAACACACGTTTGAGAGATATATCAGTAACTGAAACCTAATATAAAGTTTGCAGACACCAAGCAAAAAGCAGCACAGCTGTAATGCACAGACCCCACTGTGCAAATGACTCCAGCTTCCTCTCTAAAATAGCTTCAAGCATTTTATTAATACAGAGAAGGTCAGACTTACATATCAACATCCACTGGTTTCAAGAGTTTGTGCTGCATGTTGTGAGATCACCAGGTACCATAACCAGCTAGCCAGGTATGTCTGAGCAATGAATACTCTCCATGTGGCTGAGACCCAAATACTAAGCCTCAAGAAGTAAACAGAGCTTCTGCAGCACTCAGTGCTTTTGGGAAAGGCAATGAGCTGACATTTAGGATGATAACTGGGAGAAATCAGCTGGGATGTGTATGTAAAGTAGTCACTATCTTGTCTCAATAAGGCTTCTGTTATTCACCCCTACTCTCAAACTGCTACTCCATATCACATGGAATATGGCAATCACATACTTCACACAATTTCAAGGAAATTACTGAACTTGCACACTCACAGTGCCATTCTGAACATGGCACAGGCAGCATGGCCAAAGTTGCAGCTCACCATTTTACAAACCCCTCCACCACCATCACCTTGTGAAAACTCGTGGAATTAGGCATTCATGCTGCTTTCAAGTGCTGCACCCCACGCCTGACAGGACTACTCTGCACAGCTCACTGTACCCAACTCTATAAGATGACTACAGATGACTGGAAAGATGAAGATTCTGGGTGCTTATTAAAGAGGCCGAGTTAATTAAATAACACTGAACGCTGACTGTGCTATACTTTGCCCTCCCTCCACTAGCTGAGCCAGGCTGACAGAGGAGGTCCAGGGGGATGTTAAACTTCCTACCTACTTAATATCAACTAACTTGAAAAATTAATCAAGGAAATTCACATTAATACAACTGACAGGCAAATGTAATTACACTGTGCATAACATTTAATTCAATATGGTTACTGAGCCTAAAAAGCACATTACTTTCTTTATGAGATTGCTTTGCTATTTATTAGGGAAAAGGTCTTTGTAAAATGACTCTTTATTCAGCTGCAGAGAAGAAAGAGAGATCTGGGAGCTACTCCCATGGCATGGAAATTGCTTTATTCCCTTCAGCTAGATTTGCGGCTTAAAAATGAGATGTAAATCAAGGCCAGAATTGTACTACTGGTCTTCCACTTCTTTAGAGTAACTTCAGGGTGACCACTGTGGAAACCCAGCTTGAGCTGCTGCCTTCCTGTTCCTCCAGCCCTTCACGCTGCTCCCACATACATTCCAAATTGCTATCTTGTTGTTTTAACAAGATTTTTTTTTTCCCCTTGCCCAATAAATGTCCCGTTCAACTCCAGGTTTCAAAACCATATCAGATGGCAGATTTTCGTTTTCTTGCTTCTTGGGAAAGGAATGATCAGCAGTGGTGACAGAAGAGTCACCTACTCGTAGACCTCAGCAGAACTCACTAATGCGTTTTAAATTAATTTGAAAGGCTGTCTTGGCACAGAAAGGTCAGACCTTCCTCTTTTAATTAAAACTTAAAACAAAAAAAAAAAAAAAGCAGGGTGAATTTAGACCTTAATCTCCTTCTCTGGTCAAACCACGTAGCTTTACTCACAGCTAGCAAGTGGACTTTTTTTTAAAGCTCTGTCCTTCACTCATAAACAAAACCAGCCAGAGCTCTGTCTCATTATAGCCTGCACGGACACATGGTCCTGCTGTGAGGGCAGCCCCATGCAGAGAGCTGCACAACAGCAGAAGGAGCAGTTGCCCACTAGTTTCTTATTATAACAGAGCCTCCCTTCATACAGTGCTGGAGCTGCTTAGAAATTCCAGTTTTAAGCCCTGTTCCAATGGTTTGTAAACCTGGATGGGAAAATTTGTTTCAGATTTGAACACCCCATGCCAAGCCCTGCTTTTGCAGCAATGTGTGGTCCCCCGTCAATGGACACTTATGGATCCAGGGCACTGGCTTCCAAAACCCATCCCCTCCATCCTGTCGCCTCTGCTCTCATGCAAACTGACTTTCGTCGCCAGCTGCAACAGCAAACCACAGTGTTCTTATTCTTATCTCTCTGCTCCAAGAAACATGGCATGAGGAAACATTGGAAGTGCCAGTTTTCTCATTTGCTCTTTGATTTCAGATTTGGGCAAAACACGGCAAATTTAACAAGTGCTGTGAACAATAACATATCTGGTTAATAAAGACCTTCCTTCCTCTAGCCCATGCGGTGCTAGCCTTAGCTACACTTTTACAGCTGTCTTAATGAAGTTGCAACTATCTCAATACAATCCAAATAAAGAAGCAGTTTTGAACCCTGAAGTAACAATTATAAAATTAATAGAGATGTGACAGATCTGCCAAAACGTGCACCAGGACAAGCATCCGTTCTTGAGCTGCAGATCAAATGCTGCAGCGGGCCTGTCAGTCAGTCAGTCAGCTGAGTGTGACAGCTCTGAAGTTTTGTGTGGCAGTGAAAACAGATTAATAATTGGAATAAAAGTGTGGATTGCCCATAGCTAAGACAAGGGAGGTACTCAGCATGGCTGCTGATTTGGCTGGTGGCCCCTGCACTCCTATGGCTGGGATATAAGGATGTGTGCAGGCTATCGCTGCGGGTGCTGGCAGCACCCACAGCCTCTCACATGGCAACGCTGGGTGTAGGGAACCATCTGCCTGCAGCTGCTCTGCACAGGAGCTGGTGACCACTTAAAAGCAATCTTTCAGAGTGTCCAACCCTACCCACTGACTGTTGTTCCCATCTGATGGCTGGGAGACACGCGCACCACCCCCCACTGCCATGCCCACTCCTCCCCGGCTCGGGCAGGGGTTCACAGGCTGTGTGGACCTGGTAGCCAGCTGCTCACCCCTGACACGGCCACGGTCTCCACCTGGGGAATGGCAGACTCCAGTGGCCCTTGGTGACCGATCCGTGTGATCAATTACCAAGAAGTTGTAAAAAACAAGAGTCAGGCAAAGGACATGCGAGGCCCCCCTGGGCTCAGGCTCCCCAGCTCCCGGGGCTGGGCTCAGCGCCCAGGCGAGAGAGAGGTGCAGCTTGGGCCCGGCCTGCCCTTGCCTTCCCCACGCCTGGGGGCCCCGGCCCCGCATTCACCTCAGGCGCTCCGTTGTAGCACCAGCTCTCTTCAAACGGCCTTTGTCAGGCTGAGCAGCCCAGGAACAATCGGAGCAGGAGGTATGGGCCAGCCCAAGCTGCAAAGCCGCTCTGGGCGCTTTGGGGCTCTGAGAGGGAAGGGCGCCGTCAGGGTAGTGCCCGCCCTGTTCATTGGGAACTTCCCAAACGTGAAACACAGCCAGAGGCTGCTCTGCACAACAGGATACACATACACTGCTACTGGGGAGCCTGCAAATAAAACCAGGACGGTTTGCATTTGGAAAGTATGAAGCGACCCAACTTGAAAAAAAAAAATTTAAAATCCCTAAAAATCTACTTCAAGTATGAGCCTTTCAGTTCTACACTCAGGGCCATTTTTCAGCGAGCTGTCACTTTTCACTTCAAAGGTTATTCCTTAAAGTTAAATAAAATATTTATGTTATTCAGTAAAAGGCATGAAAAATTTCTGGTTTGCTCATTTCTGCACATGGACTTGAAAGCTGCCTGTAATTTCCCTTCTGTTGTTTGCAGGCTTAGCTGCAAATATTAAGTGTTCATTATTACTAAACTGAAAAATCAAGGTCAAACCCAGATATTAAATGCTGGGTCATTTCCTGCCTCGATGACAGATCTTCCCCAAAATGCTTGCTATCGAATCAAATCAATTAATTTTTTTTTCTTTCTGTATCAGGTTATCAAGAGTTTACTCATTGGTTATCATGAGGTAGATTCGTAACCCACAGGGAACCCTGCACAGCTTGCAAACTGCCAGACCCCTTATTCACACACACACACACACAGAATAAATGCAAATACCAGTGCTCTACTTATGAAACAGATTCTGTTTTATTTATTTATATCAATATATCAAACATATCCAATTTTATTTTCTTCAACCAACTCAATTAACAGCTCACTGCATATACTGTGTAAATAAATCTCCTAATATTGCCATTCCACTTTTGTTTGTTTAAACCCCCAGCTTTAGCAGCTCACAAATCAGAAATGAAAAGGCAGGTTTACTCATCCCTGAGCAAATTTAACTCCTGCTAAATTCAGTGTTATTTTCCTTCTAATTTCATTTAGGCTAAGTGAAAGTCTAAGGCTTTCTTATTCCTAAGTTAACTACTAAACCTAGAGTTTTCACCAAACTGAAAAGGAAAAAGCTCCATAAAAACACTATCATTAGGCATCTACTCCCTGTGCATTTGCTAGCAAAAACTAACCTTTGAAAAGGCCAACTTTTCCTTTTAGTTTTGCATGAGTAAATTTAATGCTGTTCTACTGACCTCACTCCTGTTTTTCTATTTCAACTTGGCTTAGGCAAATTTGAGTCACGTGGATGAGACCATGGTATCTTGTGAGACACCGGAGTTAGTTTTTGCAAATATTGGCTTTATCAGAGTAGGTGTTGGTATCCAGCCCATAAGAGGTATCATTGAAGCATTATAAGTATTTTTAAAAATGGTTACTAAGGCATTTTATTACCTTCAGTGTAAAGAGCCAAAATACACCTTCAACCTGTATCAGATGAGAAGGAAATTCCTCCCTGTACATGTGAACTATCATCTCCACCCCACAGCAAGCATGGAACTAAGAGATACATAATGAACCAAAAACCCAATCTACGCTACAAAGGAAAATGAAACCTTAATTTTAAGGCAGTGTAACCACACATACTTCAAATGCAACACAAAACATTAGCAGGCCAACTTTAAGGACAAGGGTTGCATTCACACATGAGCTATGGCAGCAATGTGTTCTCACACCCTGAGGACAAAAACGAGTTTTACCCCAGGCAGAGATCCATCCAAACACATCTGGAGGCTTCATCCAGCATGTTAAAATGTACAACATCATCTTAAAAAGAACCCACTTGGTGTGATGGTATGTGTATGGGGCCATCGCTGCTTAATACCAACAGGCAGAAGAACAGCCCCACCCACCTAAGATCTTCGAAAGAAAGACTGATTCAATGTTGTCCTCATCTTGACAGCCTAAGAAACACAAATTAAGCTTAAACCAATAAGTAAACTGTTATCACTTGGGGGATTCAAGTATTAAGAAGAAGCTACTTAAAGCCAATTGGGAGATCAAATATTAAATAATAATGTATTAGAACTAATAAATTAAAGATGAAACATACTTTACAATTCGAGTCAGAACTACCACTGGCTTTAATCTGAAAAATGCAACATAACTAAGAACAACTGAGACAGCATTAATCTCTGAATTCAGTGCTGTGACAGAGAAAAATAAAACAGAAAGGCTCCAATCTCTCATGAGGTTTTACCTTGCACTGTTTTGACCTGGCAAACTTATTTTGAAGTTAGCTTGTTTTTGTAACATTTACTAGAGAATCATGACAAAGGCCAAGGTCCTTCATTCAGCTGAAGCTTCCCAGTATTCATCAGTCTCTGCTGTCCTTGCTCTGCTGATGATGCAACACCTCTGCTGGCTGCACCTCCATATTAGAAGATAAACACGCCTGCAATCTGTTCCACTTCATGCTAATTACAGACAAATCCTGTTTAGTCTACCCATGAAAGTAAATCGATTTGCATGGGATTATTTACAGGAGTAAACAAGATCTAGACTGGCCCTAAGGATTTGGGCTTTTGGGTGAGATATCAATGAATTCCCCAGTTGGATGAATTTCTAAGTGTCTTTCCCACTTCATTAATATAGGTCACCAAATGTGATAGAGAGATATCCTCCCTGCACCAGTCTTCCACAATACAACTTTTTTTACCTTTTTTTTGGATAATAGCAGGGTTAGTTTACTAACATAAATCATGAGCTCTGCTTTCAATAGCCAAGAGATCTGGTAATAGTAGATAACTGGAAATGTATTTATTTATTTAAAGGTATTCCCAAAGGAACTACCTTCTTTAAACCTGTTTTCATTTTTGAAGGAGACAGATAAAGCAATACTACAACTTGAGCCAAATATTTTCTTGTCCCTTTACTACATTCCTTGGGGACCCATACATCTGTTTTAAATGAGGCATAGCTTATATAGCTCATACATTATTAGCACAGCATTTTCTCCCCAGGCTTTCCAAGCTTTCAGCTCCCTACAGAGTTGCTGTTGACAACTGACATGCACCTACTACTCTGTGGACCCTCTGTCTTACCACAAGACAATAGGTGCAAGGCAGGTAACTTCTTCCCACGGTGGCTCCAGCACAGGGTCATCTTCCTTCACTGGCAACCAGGCCACACATGATGTGTGGAGAGATAGCTAGAGACCTCCAATCTCTGAATTTGAGCTTCTGGGAATTTTCCCATTACATGACAGTGCTGGTGCTGGCAGAGAGGGACCACCTCTCCTGTCATGCTGTGAAGCTCAGAAGTCCCAGGTCCAGCACAGCTCCATGGCTCTTCCATCTCAAAACAGGTGCCAGGGATTAAATGTTTCCTCAAAGACTACAGTGTTTCTTTACTGACTGTACTAGATTCATAGGTGTTAACACAGATATTCTTCTCTTGAATATCTAAATTCAGGCAAGACTAGCCCAGCCTTGCTGTGACCCCTTCTCTCACTCAGGCCAGGCCAGAAGTTTGGCACTTTCTCACTTTAGTCACTCTCAGACCCCACTCAGGTAAACTTACTGCATCCAACAGAATGGGTGGGATTTTTTTAAACCACTTCCAGGCTGACAATATTTTTAAATATCCTAAATGTTGCATCAGGTTTTTTTAACTGATGCAACATTTAGGATATTTAAAAATATTAAAAAAAACCTCCTTTGCTCCAGCTCTCATTGCTGGGTGGCTCCGTGAGTATTTTGGGGTTTTTTTCAGAGGCTGATAACCTTCCCCTTTAAAGCTCAACAAATGTCAGGTATTTACAGTGTCATTGCTTTTCTAAGGCCCCTCTGATACAGATACTCAACCATAAGCAGGCCTCTTACACAAACAGCTGGGCTTTTTTTGGTTGGTTTTTTTGTTTTTTTTTTTCAGTTTGCCTGCCCTAATAGCACTTAAAAGCTTTTCAAGCAGTAAATTCCAAGTCATCTAGAGGACAAGAGACAGAAATGCCTTAACCCAGCTCTTCTACTCTTCCTGTGATCCTTGCTTACTCTATCCATCAGTGACCTCATGTTAACATGGCAATTTTCCTGGTTTATTTCTCATATCCACCACAGCCACTCTGCTGCTTAGGACAGGCAGCACGTCTTCAGTAAGCAACTGCAGGGACACAAAAGACAAACCCCAACTCCCTGTTGAGACTCCTAAACTGCTAATGCACAACAGCAGCAACTGCAAGACAACACCCTATAGCCCAGATACGTGCACAGCTCCCACTCCTGGGAATCAGTGAGCATGATGAAGAATTATATATGACCCTAATCCAGTAAACACTTCAGCCTCAAGCAGTTCAGGGGTAAGAGGCAGTCATGGATCTCCTGTCTGTCACTATCTGTGTGCAGTCTATCTACAAACTAGCAAGCCTTCATGTGATGAGCTATTCCTTTGCCAAAGTTTCAGAAACACTGAATCATTGAATGGTTTGTGTTGTAAAGGATCTTAAAGATAATCTGGTTCCAACGCCCGCCATGAGTAGGGACATCTTCCACTAGACCAGGTTGCTCAGTGCCCCATCCATCCTGGCCTTGATGTGTTGAGTCATATGATGTGGTGAGTCATGCATTGTGTTCCTGACTCCACAGTGTCTCAGTTCATGACAGATCGGGATTTGGCCCAGGAAACACACTCATTCCATCATTTCATCCAAGATGCCCCCCTTCCCAAGAAGCTTGTCTGCACTGGTTCAGTCTGGCTCAGAAATGCCACAAGGCATTTGGCTTTGCTTAATGGTGGGTGTATCTAGAACCAGTATCACAGTCAGGAATGACAATGGAAGGCTGCAACCCCCAAAATTAGCTAATTAGAAGAATAAGATGAATTCAGCTAGATCAGGAGATCTCCTCTGCTAACTCAGTTTATTGTCTGTATTGACCAGCACAATCTGGCCAAATCCCCAGTGCAAACAAGCAGCTTCTGCCAATATCGTCACAAAGCCAAAAAGTCTTAATTTGCTACAGGAAATGCTCATTTTACTGAATCCTTGTACATCTGGCAACAGCTAAAATGCATCTAACTTAGTCAACAGTCAGATGTGATGAAACACAGCCAGCATTTTTCCACTGGCGTAACACAGAGCTCAGCAGACGAGCTGAATCCAAAATTTGAACACCACTGAACATCAGATGTTTCTACATTCATTTTCAATTAAATGTTTTTATGCAGAGCCCAGAGAGAGAGGTTGTCTAGAAATATGCTATGTGACAGAAGATACATAAAGCAAAAAAAAAATAAAAAAAATAGAAGCACCTACACTAAGTGCAAGCCTGTGCCAGTAGCATGGCAAAGAAAACCTCTTCATCTTGAAAATCAAGTTTTCCCCATACATGCAAATACTCTGAAAGCTGAATTATTCTTTGAAAATTCAAGAAGGGTTGGGATTGGGTTTTTTTGACAGCTGTCCAATAGAAATAATGAAGTTCAACTGTTTTCCCATCTAAAACATATTTAAGGCTTCTGATCTACATTATATCAAATCCACAATATTTGTTTTGTATTTGTGTAGCATTTTGTAAACATGCTATTTCCTTCTAGCTTTGTTGTCAGATGGAAGCATCATGGTTCCACATGCCAACGCTACCTAAAAAATAATGGAATGGCCAGTTCTCTCATCCACCTTCCCCCACTCCTCCCTCCATATACAACTCTCCACTCTGATTTCAAGTTTTCCAGGATGGAAAACTGTCCACATAGTTGCATGCAGTCATGAGGAGTAGACTGGGAAAATTTTCCTCTGTTGCTGGAAAACATGACTAACCAACATCTGAGATAGGTCCAAAACTGACTTGTTCTCCCTACAGAACAGAGGCATTGGTTGCTAATGAGGAAAGCCCAAACTCCCAGCAATCACAATTTCTGACTTTTTCCTGTTGGCATCATTCATTTATCCCTCTCTCCTTCGGTATGATCCTTCCCTGACCTCCAAATACAAAATCTTGTGAAAAATAATAATGCAGTAGCAATTGAATTATATTTTATATTCACTTTGAAAAATTGTCTCCATTTTCCTTGCTGATCAAATGGTAAGAGGAGGTGATAATCTCCAGGGCAGGGACAATAAACTGGGTCTGCAGTGAAAGCTGGCATCTACTGCCCTCCAAACAAGCTGAGCTTCATATGGAAGTTGAGGGTTTTCTTGTTCGCTCCCTTTTTCATATTATCACTTGCTTTGGGAGTCTTTATTTTGCTCTGACACTTTTCACAGGGTTGGGATCAGCTATGAGATTTGCCAGTTTTCTTGTGGGAGGGATCTGTTTGGTTTAAGAGAAAGTGGGGGAGGAAGTGTTTCATTTTGCAAACACGACCTGCACAAAAAGATATTTTTATTCCCTTGCTTTCCTATCAAAAAGTCTAGACTCAAAACCACTGAGCAAAAGTTTGATTTAAAATACCGAAATTAAACTGAAGGCTGCAGATGGGAGCACTTCCGGTTTTCACTGCAGGTTTAATCCTACCCACTCCCCATTGCTTTGCTATCAGCTGGGGGATAAGAAAGACACTCTGGACGTAGCATTTTTTCTCCTGCCATACTGCTGCTGGCATCCTAGGAGGCTTGTCTGCTTCTCCCAGTCATTTCCATCTGGTATTAGGCAACAGCTGAAAGTAGAGGCAGGCAGGGAGTGTGAAGACACCAGGGCATCCCACCCTAGGACTGCCAGAGGGGCACAGGAATTCCCCATGGCCCATCCACTTGTGGCTCCAGGGGCCAGGTAGCTCAATGGGGATCACCACCAGTTGGGAGCAAGGGAAGACTAAGAGAAGCTTGGTCCTCATCTGTGCTTGTCCAGCAGCACACAGAGCACAAAATAATCTTTCCAAATCATATTTTTTCATGCCAAAAGGAATAGCCTGTCCAAGGATGAAAACATCCTGACCTCCTCTTCCACCTCTCTTGGGGGAGAGAGCTGTAATGCTCTTGTACTTGGTGATTGGAACAGCATAACCCTGTCCAAAAATCTCTGGGGGAAAACAAAGCAGGTGAACCGTTGCTGTGCTTCATTCCAGGGCTTAACAAAAGGAAGTTCCCAGTCAGCCTGCTCTAATGAGATGCATCACAGGGGCATTTAATATCAAATCAGAGAGAGTTTCCATTGCGTATCTCCCACTCTCTCTCCAGGAGGATTCCCGGGCTCTCAAAGCCCCACTCCTGCCACAGGCTCCCTGGATGGACACCCCAGTGCTGGCTCACACAGCAGGAGCACCCCTCAAAGCAGCTGCTCAAAGGAGTTTCATCTGCCCAAGCTCTCCCAAACATGGGGCCACCTTCCTTTGGTGTCCATGTGTCTCACAGGAGAACAGGGCAATTCACTGAAATTACGCAACAAGCCAAAAAGCTTTAAAACCAGAGCTAAAGGTAAAGTACAAAGGGGATTAATTGCCAAACCTAAACAGCCCTGGTGTGCTACTGAAGTCAGCAGCAGCATCTAAAAGTATTCAGCACATTTGAAGAATCCATCAACAACCTAATGGATTATTTTTTTCTGTGTGGAAATGTTACTTTAATGTAATTTCCCAAGTGCATTTAAAATGACAGGATGTGTATCTTTCTTCTGATCCAAAGTAAAAATATGGAGTTCTTACATCTCAAAGCCAGCTACAAATACCTATAACCTATGAATGCAAAATCCCCTAGGAAACATAAGTAAAATCTATCTATATACTCTTTTTTTTTCATGCAACAGATCAGGACTGACTGAGGGCTCTGCAGCTGTAACAGGTTTTCAACTCTGGTAAAGATGGTGGGAAATCTTGGGTGGGAAATAGCAAATATGGAAGAATACAAAAATTTAACCTTTTATCTGCCCTCTGTTTCTAGTGCTCAATGCATGATGCTCTGTCATAATACAATAAAAATTTGAGTATTTCCCCCCAGAGAAAGAAAAAACCAAAGGAGTGGGGGGTGAGACAGTCCCACATTCACATCTGGAGGAAAGAAAGCCAAACCAAAAGCAATCTTAATCTATTTCCAATCAAACATTCTCCTTGTGAAATGGCCACATTTTGCAAGAAACCAGCAAGATATACTTAATTTCCAGGTAAAATAAATACCTGGTTAGAAATAGTTTGAATCAATGAACCTGGAGTAGACAATATGAATGTAATCCTCAAAGCTATTTACAACTAGACAACAACGAGAAAAACTGTTAAACTGAAGAAATGGGTTACTTTCAAGCTGCATTCCTTTCTTCTGTATTTACTCCCTTCGCCTCTTCCCTAAGTGCAGTAAATTCATGGAGCAAAACTGTAGGAGCTTGGGAGTTTTATTTAATTTTGTGTTTAGTTTTTGTTTCGGAGCAACCATTTCATAACTATAACTGTTCACAAACACTGTTTGCTTTTCAAACAGATGTTACCCTGTAATTGTGTCCAAATGAGCTGATTTGTGGTTTTCTGTTTGATTAGAGAACAAAACAGATAAGAGCAAAATCACTGGGGCTACGTGAAATTTGTAGGAGTTATTTCAATGAAATAACTTGTGAGATTGCCTGAAAGCAAAAGACCCACCACTTGCACTTCCAAGATAAATTCATCAACAGAAGCATTCTACTTCTCTCCCTAGTATGTGTCTCAAAAGCAGCCTCAGGCAGACCTTCTCTCTTAATCTGTAAGCGGATTGACATCTAACAAGCTCCTGGGATGGAGGTGAGAAAAGAGGAGCAGGACACTAGGGACTGCACACACACACACAGAGGCAGTAGCAGTGCATGAGCTTTCTCTTCCCAAGAGCCCACACTCACCCAGTACAGCAAAACCAGATCAAGGTGGCAGAATGTTACAAAAGGACCTGAAAGCATGGCCTGAAATGAAGCTTGTCATAGAAGAGATAAGGGAAGAAACCCACCCACACATGCTTGGGGAAAATGATGGTCCCAGAAGGTCAAACATTGCACAAAGGAAAAAAATGTTGGCTATTATGCAATATGAGATAAATTAATCGAGGCCAGAGGAACAGCAGCTGCTATGCAGATGGCACTTTCCCCATCTTGACTGCCAAACCGGACGACCCAGGACTCTCTATTTCCGTTAATCTTCTTGGGCAATGACAGGCTGCAGCAAGCAATTAAAACAGTCATGTCCGAGCATCCTGGGACACTGTGGAAAGCCAGTGAAAAACGACGGCTCTGGGGTTAACTAAGCCACGATTCTGATAAAAAGCAGATGTCATTTAATTACTGGGGGCTTCCATTAATTATAACCCATGGACATATATTTTATAGTATACCAAAGATCAGAATTATCAAAACCCCAAGGCTTCTAGTACACACAGTTCCTCCTATGCCATTAAAATTGTACAAGTGGGAAGAGCAACAGAAAGAGACATCATTTCTGTTGTTAGAATAAGTCCTGCATCTTGTTATAAAGAGCAGTGTAGCCTTAGTTCAGGCTCTCCCACTTGTCTGAGAAAATTACTTTATCAAAAGCTAAAAATCACAAATAAATCTGCATTAACCCAGAAGTTTTTTCCCTAGCCTTTACTCTTGTGAACAGAGTACCATTCCTGGTTGAAGTACAACACAGCCTTTGGGAGAAGATTTTTTAAAATTCAGTTTCACATTTTCTGGATGTAGGAACCCTGAATTAACATAACAGGATCTCGATCAAACATTTTTTCCCCTGTCTGCATAGCGATTGTAAAGGCATCTAAACCACATGGCTCTTTTAAGCTATGAGTTCCCATTCTGCTATGTTTGGAAGCAAATGCTTTCTATGAAGAGTGAGGTAGGAGGCAGTGGCAGGTAGCCAGATAAACTCCTTGCTTTGGTCCATATGCAAGCATTTCTCAGTACAAAGAAATCCTAGTGACCTCAATTTCTTTGCTTAAGGTTCACTTTTCACAATATTTTAAACACACCACCACCCCAAAGGCTCTTCAGATCTAATACATGCAACAATCCCAGGAAATTCCTTTTGGTTTACCCTTTGCTTACAAAGAAAGCCTCACATATGAAATTAATTTCTCTTAAATTCTTTAAACAGTATGCAAGAAACGCAGGCTTCGAACACAGTGCTAATTATGGGTAGCGGGCCTTTTTCTATCTAAATGGTCAGGTTAAAATTTATGGCATAGTTTACAGACTACAAAAATTCCTGGTTTAGTAGGTAATGTTTGTGGCCCTACCTCATCAGGATCCTGTCTACCAGCAGGGAAATATAAGTGCATTAAAATGTATATTGAGACATAAAGAGCAGTATTTTAAATAAAGTGTGGCAAAAGCTAAGGTAATCTCATTTCTAAGTTAAAAACTAGCACAGGCCTAGTTTTCCCAGTGTTTTTATTTTCACAGTTATCAAATGAAAGCTATTTATGGGTATGAGAAGGGACACAGTACAGAAGCAAGAGTTTGCACAGAAAGGTGACTCGCTGTCCTTTGCTGTAAGAAAAATCAGTCTGACTCCTTCTGTATCAAGCATGGCAGAAACTCCCAGCTTCCTGGGTTAGTGGCAGCTTACACATCCCATAGTAACTCTTTCAAGTCAGGGAAAAAAGCCTGGAGGACATCTGTTCAAGTGCCTTGCCTCAAAGCCATCTTCCTGCAACTACACTCCTCTCCTGCCTCTCCACACCTTTAACTCAGTCCAAGATACTGCTTTCCTGCTACACAATAAAGACCTCAAGCTTTGCATTTTGTAACACCTCAGGACTCCTCCTCTGGCAGGCAGAAGATGCCAGCAGACAGCAAGTGCAAGGCTGGAGAGTCTGTCTCCCCCTCCCACAAGGGCAGACCACACACTGGCTTTCCTGCAAACCCACACCCCAGCAGCCATGGCCTGGAGACCATCCTTTCATTTTAAACGCCCAAGGAAACACAAAATAAGATGTGTTGCGTAGCAAAGAAAGCTTTTTGTGCCACCGTTTCCCCACTTTGCATGGTTAAGGTTTACTTAAAAAGAGTGGAATGATGGTTTGAATTCTTACATCCCTTCTCCCTCTTCCTGAGGAAGCTCTGCCGTTCTAGCCAGATGCTGGGAGCAATTCCAGCTCCATCTGTTTGAGAGTTTTGAGTTGTGCAACATAAATTTTACTTTAATGTGTTGTAATAATGACCTCCAAAACCCCATCTTGCCTCATTCAAATATGCTAGCTGAAAGCCAGTTTTCATGTACATTAACACATTAAGTTTTGCGGGGTGCATGTTAATGCTGTTTATGAAGATTAAGCCACACAAATTCCTATTAGCACTAATAGTGCTTTCATGACCTAAAACTCAAGAAACACAAAAAACTGTATTTTTGAGCAGCTCCAGTCTCATGCCCATATTCCCTATGCTTGTCTGATCATTCCCACCTTCGAACATCCCATGTGCATCCATTCTCATCAGGTCTCCCAAGCTCCACAGGTTCAGGACAGGTCAAGCCTTCACACCGAGAAGGCTTTTAGAGAAGTTACAAAGTCATACAGAAAACAGTACCAGCACTTCATTAAAGTGAATTTTCCAATATAAGGTACCAAATCAGTATTAGGTTTTGTAAGAAAGTTTGAAAATCTTTAACTTTGCTGAGAGTGAGTCTTGGCATTCTTACTAGAAATCTGCATGCTCTCTTTTAACAAGCCAGAAACAAATGCTAGCTGTGCTCCATTTCTGTAGCTCTGCTTTTCCACAGCCAACCTATCCTATTTCACCTACTTTTTCAATGGCAAAAACAAGACACAAAAGCTGATGAACGAAATGTTTTCAAATGTAAATCTCAATTCTCCTGTGAAAAAGCAGAAAGCACTGTATTTTCCTCCCACAAGATGCTCCCCCAATCTTTGTTGCTTCACTTTAACTCAGATCTAGCATCTACAGAGAAGTACTGAAGTGTTGCTTTCCGGGTGATACATGTTATCTGTGTTCACAAGCACACCAGAGAAAAAATTATCTCCTCTTTTCCAGATGGCACATGTTATTCAACACTTTTGCAAGCAAGCAAGCAAACATCCAGCTTTGGCAAAAATCAGCATTCATTCTGCAAATATCTTTGCAGGTCAAGGTTACATAAGAAGGAGCTGTGTGCACTTCACAAGTTTTGTCAGAAACCAAGGAAGGGGCAGAGCCAGGTTTTGAGGCAGGTTCATGCTGAAACTGCCATTTACAATGAATCAGGATTCCCAAAGGAGCAGGTTTCCTCTTCACACTCTCTCACCTCCTCCATCCCAAGATAGATACTAAAATCAGACAGCTCCTTCTTCTCCCCACTCCAGCTCTTTGAGTACCCCTAAACCTGATGGCTGGGCCTTCCACATCTGTTTGCTACACTGCCACACTCAAAGCAGCTCCAGGCTCTGGCTTGCTGGAGGCAGGACACTTATCTAGAGATTGAGATACAACACCTTTCATGCCATATCTCATTTACAAACTCAGGTCAAGGCCGTAAGCTACACACAAGAAAACTGAGTAGAACTATTATAAGCTTCATTTACCAAAATAATTCAGCTCTCAAGACTGAAGTAGTGTCTGTGTATCCAGTTAAAACACAAGAATAGTTGTCCCAAGGCACATAGAATGAAGTCACACATTTGGCCTTCAAGGTAAAGGAATTTTTCTCATGAACTGTCACTGATAAATAGATAAATGAAAAAGTGGTCATGCAGTCTTTGCTGATGATACTACAAAACATACCAGGTTATATACACTGTACTGAAGCTTGCCTTTTAGCTTAACCTAAATGGCAGTGAAGAAAACTAATAGATATATAGACTTCAAATGCACGCTCTCCCAGAAAAGAATCAAAGAAACCAATGGTATAAAAAAGAGGGCATAATTATGTGCAACACAATACTGTGCACACTGAAACCTAAACTAAGCAAGTAACTTGTCTTGCATTCAACAATCAGGCACAAACATTTGTCCATGATGAGCAGTGATATGATGGACACAAAATGTTTGTAATGGATGCAAAAGACTACCATGCCCTTGAATTCAGTTTGTATTCACTGTTCCTAGCTTAAACTAACCACAAAGGGAGAAAAAAATGCAAAACGCAAAAAAGGGAGATTCTTGTCTAAGTAACCTTCAGATCGTGAAGTTTAATAGGAACTAAGCAACTAAGGAAAAAGGATGAACCTTGATACAGAGCAGCTGACACAGAGCAGCTGAAAATATACACTGGAATAAGCCCTAAGCTACGTTTGCAAAGCTTGAGTTGGATGCAGTGAAAGAGCAGAACCAACAATCATGGCAGATTTGAATGTCTGCAATGAAATAAAGAACAACAGAGATAAGGCCAAAACATGATGAAATCATGTTTTATTTTGTTTAGGGTGTGGAGCCCAGACTTTTCCCACTGGCTCTTTTCTAAAATAAATAGGAAAAACTAAGAGTCAGAAACTACAGAAAGTTCAATAAGCAAAAGGATTTAGCCATGGGTTCCACATGATGAGTTTTAATAGCTGGCACTGGCATGCTCCAAGCCTGTCTTTTGCCAATTTTTCAACAGCTCTAAACAGTCAAAGAGAACCATATTTTGTGCTTAAGAGTCTTGGAGGAGGGGAGAATTCAGACCCTCTCTTACTTCCCACATAATGTAACAGAAACACTTAATCTAGTTTCCTCAGTAGGGCACTCTGCCAAAATATTTAGTCACTTTTAGTCTGTTTGCTCTTGATACAATTAGATGTTTCTGGTTTGTCATATCCTTATCTGATTCAGCTGGTTATTTGTTCAACATGAGTGGCTGGGAATGGGGCATACTGTTTGTGTGCATATTCACATACACCTCTGACCATCATTCTCTGAAATACACCCCCACACTCACACACACACACACAGACGGATTTAGCTAACTGCCATACGGAAAAACAAGTATGCCTAAGACATCCTGTGAAAGAAGACAAGATTGGTAAACTCCCAAGCAGTACATAAAGGGAAGTTTCAAGGCTTTTATCTGAGGAAGAAGTAAGATCATCTAGCATTCTGTTTTGGTGTATTTGTGTCAAATTGACATTCCAACTTCGGCAGCATACATAAAACTGCACAATTATTTAGCACTGTACAGATTTTACATAACTCTTTAAGTTACTGACTCACTTCATTTTCCTTCTGACTATAAGACAGATTAATCTGAAATGAATTAAGACAGGCAACCCGAAGTAATGTTACTATAGCTGGTAAACATTCTTTAAACTGCTCTATCACTAAGCCGCTTAAAAGCCTCACTATCATCGTATACTGCATCTGCTCAACAATTACTACCTCTCAAATCAGGGATTATGACTATGTGCTGAGTATTGCAACACAACAGGCAAAACAGTACAGGTAGCCAGGAATCCCAAAGGCAGAAATTGGTGAAGTACTTAATTGCTCACATATAAAATGCTGGGCCCTGGAAAATCAGGCAATACAGTGCCCAATCCCTCACACAGGCAAATGCTCTGAGCCTCGAAATCAGAATTTCTATCTCATCTTAAAAAAAAATAAAAATCAAAAAGCCATGTGTTTCATTACGAGAGGCAGAAGTATTTCACAGAAAGAATGAAAAACTGCACTAAGGACAGGACAGTATATTGTAATTACAATTACTAGGATAAGCAAACAAAAAATAAAAGGCAGTGACCAGAGCAAAGTGGAGTAGGCAAGAAAGATTCAGTCACCAAAAGGCTTTAAATTTCAAGACCAAAATGAGAAGCACTTTGTGAAAAGACTTGATAATTCTTGTAGGACTGTGCTTCTGTCATGGTTTAGTCCTCTACATATTAAACAAAGTGAGTGTGTTTCACAAGTCCATAGCTCCAGACATGTCCAGGATAAAACATAACCTCTGTCCACAAGTAGTTTAGTCTAGAAAAGGCTTCCGATTGCACAGAAAATGTGGCAATTGTGCACTCAAGAGAGTTTGTGCTGGTAGAAAGGAAATCATCACCACTGAGTGTGAAGCACCTTCTAACTGACAGCACATTCTGGCTCAGTGCAAAACTGAGCATTACGCAGCTGCAGTAGCTGCACTAACTGCAAATAAAAATAACCATAAAAGAAAAATCACTCTGCTCAAAAGATGGCACAGACCACAGCAAGGAATAAGAATAAAGAGAAATTTGTATAATAAGAATGTGTCTGCTCTGAGTTTAAAATTAATTTTGCTAAACTTGCCAAAGAAATATTTATCTCCAAAATCTTAATTCAGTAATGTCTCAGTCTACAGCAAAGAATCAAAGGAAGAATTAATTGGCAATGCAACAGTTTCCAGTTTTGATTTGGTTTGTCTCCTTGAACAGTACTTTGCACATACATGTTCTAATACCTGACATTGGAGGCATCTGGATTTTGTTCTCAATTCCTAACATGAATGCAAGAACACAAGAAAATAGCTGTCTTCCACCTGGGCACTTGCTTATATTCTGCATATCAGATTGTTTCCCCTTAAAAGTAAAATGAAAAAAAAATCGGTTTAGTTACTCACACAGAAATTTTAATTATTGAAACTAACTTCTAGGTTACTAGGAAGTTTTGAATCTCTTGTCAGAACTGATGGAGGAAAATGTGTCCAAATACCAAAAGATACCTAAGTTTACAGAGCAACAGAGCTTTAATTATTAATTCTTTAGTTTCAGGTTGTCTGGTAGCACATGGACCCTTACCTCACCGAACAGTCTTTTGAAAACAAATACCACAGAGTCAAAATTTCAGGTAGAACCAGAAATACACTTAAACTGTAGTTCTGGAAGAGACTCAAAAGAAACAGAGAGAACACAATCCTAGAAGCTGCTTGTTTTCAAAGCCATCACATACAATTTAATATCAAATAAAATTATGGCTGGCTGGCAGAGTTTTACTGTATGGGTGTGACTACAAATGCACTATTTAACAAATCAAAAGCATGAACCATGCAAATATTTCAACAAAACAGGATAAATGCTTGATATAAACTTACTTAGACAATGCTCAAGGTAAAAGAAAATTACAGTCTACAATGAGACTATTTAAGATGATGACTCTTGTATGAAATAAGCCCTGTCTTAGTCTTGCCCCTCCTTTACATCAATAATTAATTTGGGCTAGAGGACAAAACAATGGAAGGACTCCCATGAAGGATACCATTTTGTCATTACCCAATATAGTGTATAATTGAATACAAGTCTGAAATTAGCTCAGCCACAAACTTTTGATCAACCCTGTAACATACTTAATACTCTCACTGCTGTTGCATGGCTTAAAAAATTTCAAAAACAACCACCACAGAATCAGAGGAATCAAGTCAAAGGAGAACTAAGGAATTACCTGTTATTACTTGCAGCCTGTTTGCTGACGCAATCACATGTCCCTGCATAGCCACAGTGAAGGGGACAAGTCTGGAAGGTCCAATTCTGCAGCATATACAGACACAGTCAAACAGCTTCAGAAATCATTTGGGGGTCACACAATCATCCTGGAGCCGAAGCAGGTCAGTGACTATGCACCCAAACTCTCCAAGGGCCACAAACAAGGATTTAAGCACCTAAGAGCCTGATATTAAAACCACAGGGGGAACCCATATGGATGTCTGTGGATGTCACACTTGCTAATAGTGCAGGGGTATTAATGCTATGAACAGAAAAAACTGCTCGGGTTCCCCAGCTATGGACCCCTGCTCAGCACAAAACACCTGGGAAATATTTCCAAAGGCTGAGAATAAACATTCACTGGCAGTTACAGCAATAGGATATCCATCTGCTCCCCCTATACCAATAACTATCCACCCTCCCCATCTGTTCAAAACAAAAATAAATACAACCTGAGAACCCACCTTTGCACAGCACACATCCTCCAACCCAGTAATCTGTTTTATATATCTAAATCTGGTTTGTGTGGACAGTCCTGTTGACTTGCTATCACCAGTGAGGTGACCAATGCTGGTTTTTTACCCAGAGAGCAGTGGCTGAGTGCTCTTCTGCATACCAGATTTGTTTCAGTGTGACATATCTCTCTGTGACAAATGGGCTGAGGGCTTCAAATGACTTGGGGGGAGGGCAGAGCTTTTCCTTATCTGTGTTTCATTATGGTTCCAAAATCCAGTAAGAAAAAGTTCAGTTATCTGAGCAGCCAGAAAATGTGGATCTTCTTTTCAAATATACAACTGCAATGCATTAGACAAAAGACAAGTAACTAATCCTTGTTTAAAATAGCTTGCTTTGTTTAAAATGCAACATATTCCCTCCCGCATTAACTACCTCAGATCTCAGGGGCTTGAGGTTATTTCAGGATTTGGTAACTAATGGAATAATTGTATTACTAGGAGTTTAAGTAACAATGTCTACATTGTGTAAATATCTTCCTGTAACTGACTGGTGATAACTACATTACACATCCTCCAGAAAGCATTCTATTCTGAATATTTACAAGTTTGTTTCAAAGGTTTCTGATTTTTTATTTAGAGCGTTCGAAGTGTGTAGGCATAGTCAAAGCAATACATTTTAAAACCCTATCATAAACCATCCACCGTGCAAAAGCAAACTTTCATTAAAAAGAAAGTGCTTAATTGCTGAGAACTTCCTGAATGTGATCTGTCACTCTGGATACCACCTCTTGCACCTTTCTTTACAGACAGTCATTAACTTGTGGCAGGATGGACACTCACACTTCCTGATCCAGCTCTGCTGTACCACCCTCAGCGGGTCCAAGATCCTGCAGCCAGCTCAAGCCCTCTGCAGTCAATGCAGCAGCACAGAGCACCTTCATCACCCAGAGGACCAGCTGTGGCTCCAAGCCTGAAATTTTGCATTTCAGCACCTGGCAACTATGAACTTAACCAATGAATAACCATTAGCAGAGACCCAAGATGTCATTTACCATTATGAAGATTTTTCTCAAGTGCATGTTCTTCAGATCATATGTCATCTTGGTGATGTAAATAGACATTTATTAAACTTATGACAGTTAACAACTGTCAACATTTCAACTGTCTTCATGTAAAACAAGATCTAAGAGAGATTTAAGAAGGCACAAGCTGATAGTGATATGTGAAACCAAATCCCACCACTTCCTTCCATGCCAGTACTTCTAAAGGCCATTTCACACCTGGATGAAACCATTCACATTTTAATATAAGTCCTTTGACTTCACAAGGGGTTGCTGATTTGCCTCTTTTTTCCAGGTTTCTCCACCTAGAGAAGTCCTAATGCACATTGACACCACCCAGCAAGGGACCCAGCAAGGATCCTTTCAGATGCAAGGGCCCCCAGGCCAAATCCAGGTGACACCATCCGGTTTGCCAGGAGTTTGTAAGTGAAAGACAGAGATGTTGAAAACCACATGGCAGGACCGAATTCAAAACTTCTGAAGGCAAGAGACAGGATCAATGTACCCAGGGGGGAAAAAAAAAAAAAAAAGGTTTAGTAGGAAAAAAATACAAATTATTCCTTCAAGATAGCTGAACAATAAAACTGAGAAAGAAGTATTCCTTTCTGAATCCAACAATTGTTCAAAATATGGACACTGAGTTGTGTGCATCAGAGCTTTCACATCAGCCATCTGCACCTTCACACAGATAAACAACAGAAGGTGAAGGAAAAACAGCTATGATCAATAAAACTCTGATACTATTTACAAGTATTCTCTGAAGTTACCTCACCCTTTCAATCTCAGCTCCCAAAAAAGAACAAAACACTCTCACCCAGTAGAGCACAGCACTGCTCTTAGCTTACTTCACATCGTATCTCATACAATATCCCTTAACTGGAGAGGCTGGGGCCATAGCCCAGGGCACAGCTGCTCTAGTTACTGTAAAAATCGACTGATTCTCCTATGCCATGTTGATTAATACCATTTAGGAAGCTGAATTTGTAAGCATTAGAAAAATCAAATTGATTTCATCTAAATTACAAAAATCTAATTGCTTTCCTTCGTAAGCACTAACTGGCTTTGCTTATCCAGATTTTCCAGCAATGAAGCCTGGTTTTATTGCTGACTCTTTTGTCAGCACTGACTCTTTTGTGAGCAACATTCTTCTTGTACTGGCCAGAGATTTCACTTAGGTTTAACCTCACTTTGTATCATGTAATTGAGAAAAAGAATATTCTGCAACAGCCCTACTCTTTGTAATATTATCATCTTCATTAAATTTTGCACAAGAGCTCTGTCAGCTGCTGCTGTGATGGTCGCAACTGGAGAAACCATACTCCAGGGCAACTTCATCATTGCGAACATCCAGGGAAACTTCCAACCTTCTGTGTGGTCACAGTCCATAACACAGTGTTTGCCAGCATAAAGCACTTAGATATTTCAATATATGCTGCTATTCATGTAATACAAGATCAGACTCAGTAAGGAATGTGAGAAGAACAGGGGCAGCCAAGTGAAGGAACCACTGTAGATTAAACACCATCCATACTGCTTTGCTGGAGGGAGGACAATAAATAAACACAGAACTGCTGATCTCAGCTCAGTCCTTGAGGAGATGTAAGGTCCAAGCCACAGAAAGGTACTGGCAGAAAAAAGCATAAGCTACACAGACAAATTGGGTAATGTCTGTTCAAGAGAGAAATCTGGGCTTGAGCAGGGAAGGATCACAGATGTGTCACTGCTAAGAAGGAAAACCCAGTCAGGTAAAAAGATTTAGGTCTCCCACATAGCAGAACTAGGAAAATCCATGCTGGCTGACTGCCCTGCATGTGACCCACCGGTATAAAGGCTCAAATCTACTCTCCAGACAGACAGCTCCTTACAAAGGAAACTGGAGATTAAGACTCCACTGGAAATGACCACTTTGGAGATTAATTTGTGCACATGCACACATGTATACACACACACTAAGGCACTGGAAATCTGCCGTTGGAAACACATCTAAAGCAGGTGGAAATGCAGAATGGAGAGCATTCAAGCTGTAGGGTTTAATGCAGCCATAAATATTACCAGTCTCAGCTATTCCAGAACAACACAACCACCACTCATCAATATTGCTGTCAGCTCTGTGCTAGCAACAAACCACATGACAGCCACGGTCACCCATTGCCCCTGGCCAGGAGGGACCAGCTGCAGATGGAGCTCAGCGTGCCCGCACAGGCACAGCCCTGGACACCTTCGTGCAGGGCCAGAAAGAGGAAATACAGATTGGAATCCGACACCGTGGTGTCATCCAGGAATTTGCTTTATAGCAGCTCTGTAATCAGTTGCTAAGGTAGCCTTTCCAGGAATGCAGAGGCAACCAGAAAGCTCCCTCTGAAGTCTCATTGTAGCAAGTGATCTGCCCAAACGCCAAGGTGAGGATTCCTGTGTCAGGCAGCCTGTCCTCTCCTCCCCCAGCCTTGAGAGGTACTCAGGGGCAGGGATGGGTGTAATTGTCTCTGGGTATCTACTGATGGCTACAGAGTCATCAGAACACGTTGTTAATGCAGCCAACCTTCTAAATAGAAAAATCAGAAAACCTCTTCAATATTAATTTTTACATTTTCAGTCCAAGTTCTTCTCAAACCTCTGATGTTGAACTGACCTAGAGAGGGAGCTTTCTCCTTCCTTTGCTTTTGACAGCTTTTAAAATGGCATCTGCAGTAAGATGCATCAAAACCAAAGTTCGGTTCACGGGATTTTAAAAAGCCTTCAGTTATTGTTCACTGCTACTGGCTTTAAAATACTCCCTACTCCCCTTTGCTTTTACATTATGTCTTCCTATAATGTCATATGGGTTGGATTGTCAAAAGGAGCAAACTCTAGCATAGATTCACCCCTACTTAAACCAACAGTAAAAATGTCAAAGGCTTTGAATAGCCATCACCTAGTAGCAGCTGGAGAACTTCCATTATGAACACTTATTTTCAAATTTCATTCTGCCTGTCCATTTTTACAGTTTTAAAAACATTTTCATGCCCCTTTTCCACAAAGCAAGCAACTTCACCACAAGATTCTTGAGGAGTGATGAGTTTAGATTTCAGAGACAAAAATCAAGTGGGTTTTGGTGAAGAAGACAAAGAGGCAGGCTAAACATTGTGGAGAGAGAGAGAAGCAATAGAGAGCCCAGTAGAATATTTTCTTACATTCACTATAGATTTTAATAGGTCTCACCATTGCAACTTTCCTAGGAACAGACTGGCGTAATTACACACTGGCCTCTACATGACCCAGGGGGCAAGCCTGGAACACTGCACCCCATCAGATATACTGGGCTGTGATACTTTGAAAAGGCAAGAAAATTAGTTTTCTAGTTATTTATGTAAGCAATTCAGAAAGCACATCCACCAGTTTCTCAGAGAGACTTTGTTTTCGTGGGGACTTTTCAAGGACAAAGGATTCAATTCAAAACTTTACCAAGGAAAAGAAAAAAAAAGAAACCCCTATTACACTATTTTAGCAACAAGCAATGATGCACCAATTGCTATCATTGGTAACTTCTTGGTGTCCCTAGCACAAAGCAGTGCCCAGATCAAACACGTGATGTCAACAGCATTGTCTGCTTGTCCTCACTTCCACAGCACTCCTGATGGATGCTGTGTTGCTGGTGCACCATGGCATTCTCTCCTGGGCACCCAGAGCCCCTGCTTCCAGAGATAAATCCTTGCTGCAGCAAGGAGTCAATAATGAGATTCAAGAATTCTTGTTTCTTTTTGGAAAATTAATGGGAGGATTCAAGTTCACAAAAATGTTTAAAATGGGAGGTAGGAGGGAAAACAACTGATAAAATACAACCTCAGAGCCTTGCAGGGTGCAGTGTACATATTCTCCCCTCAAAGATGTTGCATATCAGACAGGGATCTCTGAACACCTGCCCTCAGGAGCTCTGGTGACAGCCCAATACCAGGTACATGCACAGCAGCCAACTGAGCCTGATTCCACACATCCAGTGCTGAGAGGGATGTCAGGAGCACCCTAGCCAGCCCCACAGACACAGCAGGTACACCTGATCCCTCTGCCTTTCAGGGAGAAATCCTGCACTCTCCAAGAGTAAGGGGGCTTAGCTTAAAGAATAGGCAGACAGTCCTCAGGGCAGAGCCAGGAGCACTCTTGGCACTGCCTGCAAGAGCAGGGACCCAGCTCTGCCCGGGGGGGTGAAACCCCAGCTGCCCATCAAGCACAGCCATGGCCATCTGCCCATCAGCCAGAGCTGACCCTGGAACGGCCAGCCAAACCCTGCAGTGCCCTCTCTGCCTTTTCCCAGAGTTCAGGAGACCCAAAGCAGGATCACAAGGCTCCTCTGCGTTTTCCCTTGCTTCCCATTTCCCTGCACTGTAATTATTGCCAGCCATGTTAGACAGATAAGTGACAGGGGCAGTGAGAGCAGCAGGGAGGTGCTGGCCTTGCTGCCTGTAATGGTGGAGTCCTTCCCCAGTGGCACAGAGGTTGGCCATTAGGGGCCTCACCTGTCACCAAGCCAGAAATCACAGAATCACAGACTTAAACATTTATAAAAGACACCATAAACAACTCCGTCTCTCTGGTGACAGGAAGGATGCACTTGACAAGTCACTGCAGTGTCTGAACTAACGATGGGGACAGCAAGGCAACGAGGTGCACATTGACTCAAAAGAGAGACCAAGGGCATCTGAAAAGGTTATGTGTATGGAAAAACAAAAAACCAGTTTTATCGGTATTTCTTTGGAAAACACAAGTGATAAAATACAAAATATCAGTGTCACTTTCTCAGCAGCACTGTGTCTTAATACCAAAATCATCCTGTTAACTACAATTAACGTGTTGCTGTACTGAGGTATTCCTGTGCCCAAGCCAAAAATAACACAGTTGTTTCCTAAAGAACAGACAAACACATCATGAATCTGAGAAA
Source organism: Toxostoma redivivum (assembly GCA_013397375.1). NCBI lineage: Eukaryota > Metazoa > Chordata > Aves > Passeriformes > Mimidae > Toxostoma > Toxostoma redivivum. The sequence goes on along the minus strand of VXBI01008508.1, from coordinate 702,552 downwards.
GATTTAAACACAGCTAACTGAGAGGTTTCCAAAAGGCAACTGGACAGGGTAAATAAAGGAGAACTGAAGAAAAAAGTGTGGCTGTGCAGAAAAAGTGGGAGGTAGAACTGACTTTCCCCTTCTCAATATTTCCAAGGAATACCATTGCAAAGTTTTGACAATTCTGAAGCACGTTAGCTAATCATGAAAATTCATCAAGTATGTCATAAGTGACAAGGAAGGAGTACTTGACTGCTAAAATTGGATGAGCCACAAAACCTCCTGACAATCACTTACATAAATCACAGGAACATATCCATCATTTGACATATAAGGTGTTTCCAGAGAGTAATATTTTTATGCCAGGAACAAGAAAGTTTGTATACCTCTTTTGGAATCACACCATATTTTGATCATTGCCATATCAAAGCATTTCAGTGGGAAAAAAAATGGGTTATGCTTTTGTGATCTAAAACTCAAATATTTGCAACTGAGGCAGAGGACATTCCTATCCACACTAAGGCAGCACGAGCAAGGCAAAGCCACATGCCATCAATGCTGACTGCTGCTTGCATGTGAGTAATGAGGAACGACAGCAAACACACATGAGCACTTTACACAGTGACACTTCAGTCCAGGAAGTAGCACCAGATTACAAATGTTAATCCTAAATGGTTTACAACATTACTGAAACAAAAGAAACAAGGCAGAAGGTTTATTGCACTTTGTTTCAAGGACCTACATGTGGCATTATGCCAGAAGGTGTATATATAAAGGTAAGAGCACTCAAGCGAGTGCAAATGTAATTCTTTTGTTTTCAAATCTTACCTTCTGGTTTTGCATGTGTAACTAGAAACGTCCTGGTTTATTTCGTAGTTGTTTTTCAGGCTTGTTTCTTCCTCTGCCTGCCCAACTATTCCAAATACAAATTGGTAATGTCATTAATATAAAATTTCACTTCTTCCTACAAATACAAACCCAAGTTAAGAACTTGCTATCTACTCAAAGTGCTGTTTGGTTTTTCATTAAAGGAAACTCTACTCACCTCCTGTGAACCTCCTTAGCTTCAGAGCTGATCTCAGTCAACAGTATGAACTGCTGTGCTCTTTAGAGGTTTGGTTGCATCCACCCCACACTGGGACTCTGCATGCTTCCCATTAGAGCAACTAACTGACTTCCTTTCCTATAAATCCTAGTGCAGAGCAGGAAATAGCACATGGACTAACATAGCTTAGGAGTTTACCTGCTTCGGCAATTCATCTTTGCACCAATTCATCATTGGTTTCCCTTTGGGAAAGGGTAACACAGGATATACACTAGGTAGTTCTGCAGATAAGGTAGCAGAGGATGCCAAGAGCAGCAATAAAACACATATTTCTTGACACATTATTTCAAGAAGAAATAACCTGCCATCCACAGCTTATTTCCCTCCTTCTGCAATTTTCCTTTTTGTTTTAATTCTGAGCCTTGACAGTAGCTCTCAATATTCCACCATGGAATTTTACATAACATTATGAATTGTCAACATCCTATGGAGTTTGAAGATGTCAATGATAGCTTAAAATATAGCCCACTTGTTCTCTTCTCTACCATTCTTGAAATGCTGTCAAGAGATATATTGATAATTAATTCTATGTACATCAAAAGATATCCCTCAGTTCAGTAAAATGCATAGACTTCAGCAGCACAATTAGTCTGAGATGACATCCTAGATTTTTTAGCTAACAAAGTCAAGAGAGAAAAGATGGAAAATCACACCTATTCAACTGCAGTCTTTACTGGCATATGTCTGTGAATGTTTGCTGTATTTCTTTTTTGAATTTAAAACTTGTCTTGCTAGCAAGACAAAAGGAGCAAAAGGAGAAAAAGATTGATTTTATAGTCCATACGCTAAAATATAGTATGTTGGAAAACAGATGCTAGAACAATATTCCACACACCCCAGCAACTGCACAGCAGTTCTCCTTATCTTCACACAAAAATTTCTGCACAGTTGCCAACCACTTAAAAATGAAATAAAATCACATTATCCCAACAGAAGTAAGGTATCTCCGTATAATATCATGGGCAAATTACCTTGGTTACCAGAAGCACAGAGAGGTGGATATTTGAAAAACAATCTTCAGTTATTTTACAACAGTATTTGCCATCAAATGTGCTAAGCTAAATTACTGTCTGTGCAGCTATGCGGAAGCACAATAAACTGCTAAAACTCTTCAACAGCAGCAGCACTGCTTATGGCCACACAAAGGAAACAAAGAAGTCACTGATACTTGTACTTTAGTCTGTTTATGTGACATTATTCTACAAAAGTGAGCAACTCTGAAATCCCAGTTCTTCAGATGACCTGCAGGGTATGCAATATAATACAGCTCAGGAATTTTGCTCTTTACCTCTCCACAGAATGGAATTACATTTCTCTGAACATGATGTGATTTATACCACTCTGTTTTGTTTGTGTTCACAGATTCCTATTAAGGCCATTAAATCATATAGCCACTGAGGTACTTAAATTAGCACTGGAAACACACAAAAAAAGCTTTGTTAAAAATAAAGTTAACTGACAAAAGACATTTTCGAATCCAAGTTTTCGCATACAACAAAATAAATAACCTGATGAAACAAAATACAATGGGAAAGTAGTTGCAACCTTAACCATGGAGAAACACCCCATCAGTTTATAATGAGCATGGGACTGTCCTTTATCCTGAAGCTCAGAACAAGGCATTGTCCATAGTCTCCAACAGCTCTTTGTTACTACCCCCATGATTGTTTGCAAGCATATTCAATCCAATTAACAGTTTTTAGTAACACGTATCTGGCCTTTGCTAGAAATTGTAATGAACTCTTTGGAGAGAAATCAGAAGCTCTCACCAAATTCCTTTCACTGCACAAGGAGTCCAACTCCTTCCCACACCCAACCCCAGAGGATGGATTTTGTCACTTCACTCAGGATTGAACCTTCAGAAAAGCCTGAAAAGACTCAAATGGATGGTCTAGAAAAATGTGTGTATCAGAAATTAATTTGAAACAATATATATAGCACAGTTTAATTATAAATTCAAATTCACCAAAGGCTACAGGGTGACAAGAAGTCTAAACTCTGGCATTTGGCAGCACTGGAATTAGACAACCAGATAAGCCAAAAAAGCAAAGAATTCATTACTCATTTCTACTTAACAATCTTCTGCCAATACTACAAAATTTGGTGGTTCATCAAAATTTATTTTCAAGGCAACAAGAGAAAATAAAGAATTAGGTTAAATTAACGACCACAAAAACAAAGAGGCATGAAACAATCTTTACTACTGTGTTTGCTTTCTAGAAGACGCAGACAAGACAAATTGGTTCCCAGCATCCCCAAACCGATTATCTCATGGTTTAACACCTTTACTGTACAAATGTCTGCCTAGTGATTACAACAGACTGATCTTCTGCAACAAGACAGAACTAGATTTTTTCTTTAAAAAGCCTCTAATGTATCTATAGTCAGAATAATGATACGGGAGGAAAAAACAAACAAAAAAAGAATAGTTTTCTTTCCGTTTTCTTTCCTAAAACAGCTGAAAATAATTCCTAAAATATTCAATTTTAAAAACCTTGCATCAGTTGTCTTGGTCTAAAAACACATAAATATGCTTTTAATTAGCATAAGAAAAGAAAATTTATGTGTTTTTAAGAATAACAGATAGATTTAAATAATAGGATATGCACGAAAGGAACTTTCAAACATTTGCACTGACATCAAAGTACCAACCCTATAAACCCTAACCACTGGTCACAGCATTTTTCTTCTTTTGCAGCTCTGGAAGGAATGGCTATTTTAGCAATGGATCCCAAATTAGAAAATACTGGTCCTTGGAGGTCCTGGAAAATAAGGAACACAGTGAAGGCCCATATAACACGAACATCTTTAATAGCATGAACATTAATAGCAGGTTACTTTTTGAACAGTTGGTAGTGGGAGGAAGAAACTTTGTGGACTGCCAAGGAATTAAATTTGCCTGTTGGCAAGAATGCATCACTATTTGTGGGGTAAAGAATGAATGAGAGAATGTAGTCAGATCATAGCCCCTCGTCCTCAACTTAGACCTATGTAATGAATCTAACTTTTCTTTTTCCATCTAACCTGATAAAGCCATGGCCAGTTTAAACCTTGGGAAAAAAGAGGAAGTTCCAGAACAACGCAGATAAATTCTTAACTGCAGGTAGAACCAGACACTGGTGATCCAGCAATCTATAATTAGTGGTAAAGAGTTATGAAGAAGGAAAAACTATGTATTTGTGCTAAAGTAGCCATGGGGAACTTCTACAGAACCAGATCTGCATTTTCCCATATAAAAGGGAAAGCAAAACAGTAAGCATTTTAATTGGAATCATCCTTATTAACTAAATATCCAGACTCTCTCTGACTGAAAGCAACAACCCACATTCCAATCACAAACAGTTGCAAACTTATGAATATCCTAATTTCCAGTTTTTTACACCAGACTTCTGGCATTTATGAAAAGTAACACAGGTTTCTACAAAAAGAACTGGCAGACGTCGCCTGCTAAAAATAAAACCAGGGATCAAGAAAGAACAATATTTTTGTTCAGAACTGCCATCTTTTTGCAAGGAGATGGCCATGCCTTCTTTTGTAAGCAGGTACTTCAACAAATCTCTGTGGAGCTCAAGTAGACCAACTGACCTAATTAGCAGACCACAAACTATAGGAAACAAGGGAAAGCTTCCTTGGGAAGTGTGTTTGCCTTTCCATTGGTGCCTACGACCACAGTAGGTTTATCACTACAAAAATGTTCAACATAGATCATATTTTGGCTCAGTGTCTAGCAATACAACTCTTCTCTTTCCGGGTACTTTAATAACTTTTTAGAATTGGTAAGGAAACCAGTTCTGATGGCAGATTTTAGGAGAGAAAAGGAACTGGGTAAAACACTGTTAAGTGGCAGGTAGGCTCCTGCACCTCCCTCCTACTTCTTTCCACCAATTTAGCACATCCACAGTAGCAGATGGAAAGATGACAAAGATTTATTTTCTTAAAAACACCTCTCTAGTCAGCAGCAGCCAGCTGCTGTCTATCTCAGGGCGCAAGCTCTATTCTGACAGAATCAAATGCATTTGTCAATATATATTTGGGCATGTTGATACCTGCTGCCTGTATCATCCCCAAGTGGAACTTCTTCCCATACCATGTGATATGAAATCTCCACACACACTCACATACATACTCATCTTTGATCCATCTAAGCTCAATACACAACTCCCCTCCAATATTCTTACCCTGACATTTGAAAACTGCAGGAGAGAGACCAACCATTTCAAAGCAAGATTGATCTCGAACAAATGAACAACACTGGAGGAAAAAGAAAGACACACATCTAAATTAGCCAGACAACTTGATCAGACACATGCCCAGACTACTGTAATTTCAGGGGAGCACAAGATCCAGATTTGAATTTTGCAATTTGGCAGGGCTCACTCCAGGCCACCTTCTCCATCTTCTTCCACAAGCTGAAGCTTTCAATCGAGGCAGATTACAGCTAACAAAGTCATACAATTTAGCTGATCCAATAAAATGATCCAGACAGGAAAGATTCTTCCTCAAATGCCTTGTTATCTTGATTAATAATTGAGTTTCTAAAGTTATTTCATGCTGCTAGGAGGCAGGCACATACACATTGACTCACTGAATGACTCTGGGCAAAGTTCAGCTATCTCCTTGCACCCAATTTAGCATGACTATTCCTTGCTGCTTCACTACTTGCCACATCAGCTCCTTGAGATTCTGCAAAATCTCAAAGTGGGACAAAACCCTGTCTCACAAGACCTCTTAATAAAATTGATCTCTGAAAAGTTCTCCTTAGCCTTCTCTGGAGTCCTTTGTCTCAGCCCCCATACTAGTCATGCCAAATAAAAGAGGATACACATACTAACGGAGCCAAGAATGGAAAAAAGTCCAGATGGTTTAGTAAGGAGTTTGACATGATTACAAGAAGTTTCCAAAAATTAGTAACTTTCATGGATTAAGCGGTGTCCTACATTAGCAGAATGTGTTTTCCATGATCTCCTTTGGTCTTTTGAAACTTCCTAAAAGCTCAACATTTCAGATGCTTTATGTCTGTTAACTCTTGCTACATTCCTCACAGAAAATGCCTCTTTTCCTTCACAATAGACATCTTAGAAACCTTCTTCTCTGTTTGTTTTCTGAGAGGCTCCACACATTCTAGATGTGCATCTCTAAGAAAAGCTCTACTCTACAGTGTAAACACACACAGAAATAACTAACCTAGGCAAGAGGAAGGTACTTAAAAATGCCTAAAAATAAGACACCGTTATAGCCACAATATCCAGAGCTTATACACTAAAAAAATCTGATGAGAGACAAAGGTGTTAAGTAAAGTTCTTGACCTTCATTCAGGATCCACAGCTGGAGTGAGACATTTAGGATGGGTCTCCTGACACCTAACTGCAGACACCTTAAAGCCAGGCATTGTAAGCCAGCTCTATAGACTCTCTGAGTCAAGAAAATGAGATGGGTTTCCTCAAAACCCAGTGTATTCCATCTGTTGATGTCTGCAGTGGCATGGATCTATACCATGTAGATACCAACTTGAGGAGAACAACACAAGCTCTGGAGCTGCTCTCTCTTTTCACTGAGTAGAACAGGAGACTGGTAACCCATCCTGGAGGAGGTATTAAGGTTTCAGAAGACTAATTCAGAATACTACAAACTCCTCTTTAACAACAGGTACTTTATACATCTCAGAGATGTTATACACTTGTATACACAGATCTCACTCAGCAGCATATCTTGTAATCAGCTTTTGAAGAAATTACTGATGGATGTAGCACTCACCAGAGCACCTTACTGTGCCATGCCAGTGGCACACAATCACCACTCACCCAGGCCATCATTCAAATGCTGCACCTTTAAGCTTACTTTATATACCAGAACAGGCATAGATGAGCATGTCCTATAACAGTCTGTACAGCTCACTGCCCTGTTTAACACATCTAAAAGCAGAGACTGTAGAAGCAAAACAGAAGCTGATCTAGTGATAGAAGTACAGCAGCAGGAAACAAATACTGAAAGCCACTTCTTTACAGGCAGAAAGACACCTCCCAAAAGAAATAACTCACTTTCTTCTTCCCAGCACAAAAATGATGTGGCAGTCATGAATGAGTAAAAAGGAGCAGAAACAACACAAAAGGAACTGAAAGCAGTCTAAAGCCCATTGTGCAAACCATGGACTTTCGACCTGAGAGCATGGTCTTGGAGAACTGCTGCCACTGAGCTAGCTAAGCTGAAACAACCTGCTGTTCCCAGTCCACAAGGTAACACCTCACAATAAATAGCTGTGGAGTGAGTTATTATGAAACAAGGTTAGCTTCACACCATGCATGCAAAATCCAACATGCAATATCCAGTCCTCAAAATAAGAGCAATACAGGACAGCCTGACTTTACTCAGAACACAATCACTCATTTTATTTATCAGTTCAGAGCATGCAAATCTCAAGGCACTTTGTGAACAGACTACAATAACAATTTATGACCCACAATGATGGTTTAATATATGCTTAAAAGCAGGATACCAGCATCCTCCCAAGTGGAACTGAAATATATCAGGCCTTATACAAACACTGAAGCAGTACTAATCCAGAAATCCTGGTGTAACTACTGCAGTCATTCAGAAAACCAAAAACAAACAACAACAACCCAGTCCTGGCACGAAACAGATCAAAACTAAAGTTTAGAAGAAAAACTTCCTTTAAAAAAACTTCCGAAACTTTAGAAGAAAACAAATGGGGAAAATTCAGAAGGCTGCCTCAAATTTAAGGCTGTGTGGGTCTAGGTAACACTGGGTCTATTCTGTGTTCCAAGATGTTGTCACTACTGCTCCACCATGTTAATTTTTTGGACCTACAAATAAGGACCAGGCTCAAGAATATCTTCCATCCAATAATGTGAACACTTTCTGTTCATGGGAAGACAGGTTTTGCAGGCATCAAGCTGTAAGACTATGTAAAGGTTTGTGAACACAGGTGCCAACAGATAGGACTGAAATATAGCTCAGTGGTCTTATTTCTGAAGGTCAGTGGACAAGGAGCACAGAACTGCCAGAGCAGCACAAGGAGTTTGAGGGAAAGGTTCACTGCTGGCCATGACAGTGGGTAGCTGCTGCCTTAATGCAGGACTTGGCGCTATTACCAGAATGGTTTTTAAACTGACTCTTGGCAAGGGATGGAAAGGAAAATAAGAGCCACTGCTTTGCTTTGGATGGGAAAAGAAGCTGTGCAGTGGAAAAAGGATAAACTAGTATAAAGATACTGATTTTGCAATGCTGAAGTATGCCTGTTACTCTGAGCATACCTTTGTTACAAAGGGAAACAGTGAAGGGAGAGCTGCAGAAGAAACGACACATCCTGTGCCAGAGCCTTTCTGAACACATCCTTACAAACACCCTGGCTGTTCAGACACGCATGCGAAACTGCTAAAGAGTGGTCAGGGTGAGAAGGGATATTTTCTCACCCACTGCCAGGTGGTTTAACCACTTTCATAATCAAATTTCCACACAGTAGAAGTCTTCAGCTTACAAACTTCTCTTCACATCATCAGGGAAAACAAGCTTTTGTTCACTAACACCCAAGTCATAACTCAACCACAAAGTATGACTAGAGCAAAACCATGCCCTGAGTACGCAGCCCACATCACACAACTGCACAATCTCAAATCATTGCTGCCCTTCAGAGCTGGCCCTGCTGCAGAGCCACCAGGTCCTCAGAATTGGGACCAGTCTTTCATGCCACTCCATGCTCTGCTGTCTGAATTGTTCCTTGTCTGTATAACCCAGGCAGCGGACAATTCCTCTGGGACGCTCACAGGCAAAAATGCTGCATGACTTTATCAACTGTATCATCAGAGAGATGGAGGGCTGAGAGGGTAGGAAGCATTGCAGTGAATTTAATGAGAAAATAAACACACAGGGGGGAAAAGTCAACTGCCTCTGGCAACATTTTTTTTGCCTTTCAGGTGTTAATTTTAAAAAACAGATGTACTAGACATATCAAGACAAACACACACAGAAGAGAGTCAGAGGAAATGGCAAAATAAAAACATTAACAGGAATTTTGGAAAGGGAATTAACTCTAATGTGTTGATTTTCTAACACAAATGTAAATTTTACTTGAAATTTGTTTTATTTTCTTTGCATTTTTCCAACACACACACATTACAAGCAAGTTGTTGCTGGTGGGCTTACTCAGCTATGAACACTACACTACTGCTATCAGTAAGATCAATCATGCACTAAATTGCTACTGAAAACATACTCTCTTCTGGCTTTGTTTCTCCACATGGTTGAGCTGCTGTTTTCCACTGTACATTTTTTATGTAAGGAGTAACTGCATTTTGAAGTCACCTACAGCTTAACCACTGGCTTCTGAAAAAGGCTCAACGTGAAATATTTTTTCCCATACTATGGTGATATCAAAAGCTGTGGCCAATATGAACATGCAGGTTGTGGGTCACGTTTTGCTTGGGACCATGCTGGTTAACCAAGGAATTAACAGGCTCTTAAACTGAACAACATTATTTTTTGTCAGTTTTCACTGGCCCACAATATTCTCTTTCTTCTCTTCAGAACAGGCAGATTTCCATTACTTCTCTCACTTAGAAACAAATTAAATGTTTACACTTTAAAAAAAAAGTATGAACAAAAATAACTATCAACAATCTAGCACCACCATTTGAAAATTAAAACATACTTAAATAGAAGGCTCACAAAGCCTCTGCTTGACTTTGATTTACCAGCAGCTAAAATTCCAGGAGATACCTGGGCACCCTTTAAAGGTTTCCAGCTTGTCAAGCAGAGATGCATAAAGGGAATGTGAGGCAGTAGGGTCAAGGAAAAGCCTGTGGCAGGTGCTTCTGATGCTACAAATACTGTTGGATCCAATGACTACCTTAAGGATATCTAGAACAGAAAATTATTTTTCTAGCAATTGTTTGGTGGTTTGAGTTTGTAGATTTTTCCCAACAGACTGATTATAGTTCACTGTTTCTTTCTGGAGATTTAAAGTAGGCCTGGGAGGCTGGGGGGTAGAGAAGCAGAACTGGGTTTTGCAGTTAATTTTTACATTACAGAAAATACACAGTATCTGTTTTTCCCCAGTGGGATACTAAAATGTGAGTCTTAAATTTTGATTTAACGGGAAGGCTTTGAGTTGTTCCATTTGGGCTCACTCCTTGTGAAAATTTGTTAGATGCTAAATCTAAATCTGCTTTTTAAAAATTTAAGACACTTTCATTCAATTGTTTTCATCCTCTCACAGTTAACAATTGTGGTAATAAGTTCAGCCAACCAGCATGTGCCTGCCCATTTTTAACACATTTTCCACTAAATCTCATGACACTGTCAGCAATATCATAGCAATTCTGAAACTTACAGAATTGTAAGAAAACTCAGCATATCACAAAAAGAGGAAACAAAGACTGCAACATCATACTGAGAACTGAGAAACAAACAAGCACTGCTACCCATCACTTACGGTTTGTCTAAGCACCGGGTTAGCAAGTCTAGGGGGTTTGTAACACCAAGCAACACAGAACTTCATTTTCTGAGGTTTCGAAGACTCACAATTCAGAAAGTAAGATCTTTGTACCTCTTCCAATTCTCCAGCTCATTGATAACCTTATTCTAACACTGACCTAGCCCTTATAGGTTGGCTTTGGTAGCATGAAGTACATTAATCCTCACCCTCAGACAGAGGAAGAAATACAAAGAGAGAAGGTTTGAGATGGTTCACAGGGCTGTATAATTCTGAGCACACTAGTTAACCTTCCTATGCTTCATTCACCACCTGCATGGGATAATGCTTAGACACTCCAAAAGCCTGCTACAAGGCTTAATTAACCAGCATTTGAGCCTCGGCTCAAACATACTGAAGTGACCAATAGTTACTCAATTTCTCTGAAGTTGGGAGTGGAAAAGGGAGGTATTTTACACTGTGTAAGGTCTCTGAGACCACTGCTATTGATTGGTAACAATCTGTCTGCCAAGGGAGGGTGAAGGTACCTCAGACAGGACATACAAGTCAAGGGGACCACTTGTTACACTCAACCCTTGGGCCTCAAGTCCCTGCACAGGCAGGGACCTGCACCTGCATCACATCAGGGAGCTACCCATGGCCCTCATCTCTACTCTGAACAGTTTTCTCTTTGCAAAAAGAAATTACAAGGGCACAAATAGAGAGGTCTAAATTGACAAAAATTTACCAGGAAGCTGGGATCTGAACTTGCTTCCAATCAAAGGTCTTATCTTTTAGGCAAAGCTGCCCAAGAAGATAAGCTCTGTTTCCATGTCCTTGTTAAAAAAGATCTTTTCTCTTTTTCGACAATGACCTAACTCTTTCTCGTTACTGTCTGCCTTGGAAACAAACACACACTTTGCGTAATTTCATGTGAATTCTATCTTTTTCTGAGAATAATCTCTTCTAAAATTAAGAATTTATTTTTGTTTGTTTACTCAATTCTGCGTGGATCTCTCTGATAAATGAAGAATGAAAGAAAAATTGAGTTTAACAACCATGATACTGAATAACCTTGATTTATGGATCGCAGCACCACTCTGCACAGATCTGACTGAGGAGCTGAGAAATCCTGGCCTTGTGGTTAGGCAAGGTGGCTGCTGAACAAGAAGCACCTCAGTGTGGTTTTCAACTTTCCAAGCTACATTCTTACTTTTTTCTCCTGCTCAGGAAATATTTCCTAAACTTCTCAAGTGAATGAGCTGCATGCTATCTCTTGGACACCAGTCAGTATTCTCATGTCTCTTTTGGTAAAGAGTGCATTTATGTATGTGCTGATGTCCATATTTTGAGGAGAAAATTACGATGTATTGCATCAGAAGGAAACACTTTTCAGAAAAGAAATTACCAAAAGCAACCATTCTGTCCACTGGGCTACAGTTACAAAACTGTCTGTCTGGGCAATGTAAAGACCTGCTCATGCTGCATGAGACACCTTACCTGAACGACAGAACCAGATGTAAAATCTCAAGCAGCTTCCCACAAGAAAAACCTTTTATGAACATGGCCACACAGAGGAGTGTATACATTTTGTTCAACTCAAAACAGCATACTTATGCTTACCTACCAGGAGACTTTTTTTGGTAGCACAGAAGCTTTACCTCTGAACAACCCTGTGGTCTTAATTCTGCAAGGGTTCTGTGCTATCACTGCTGCAAAAGTTCTCTGCTATCACCACTGCAAGAGCTCTGGGCTATCACTGCTGCAAGGGTTCTCTGCTATCCCTCCTCTCATCAGAACTGCCTTTGGCTCCTGCTGCATCTCCACTGTAAGGTCAAAATGTATCAGAGGTGAGCAGCAAGAAAGAAACAAGCTTAAAGTATTTTTAAGAACCAAATGCACTATACAAGCAGAGCCTCAGTCTGTAATTACCACATATGGCAAAAGAGGGCTGTAGCAAAACCAACAATCAACTTTGCAAGATCAGTACCCAGAGAAAATGAAAAGTCAGTTGCCTGTGAATATATGGCTCCCAAACTATAGCTTTAGGTTTACAGAGCAGGACAGGTGGTATTCAATCCCACACCAAGCTTATCTGCCAAGTCACAGCAGAAAATACTAATATTCTTGACTGCTCTACCTCTTCATAAGCAATCACAACAAGAACACAGTATGTTCACAAGTGGATGACAAACTGGGAACGGCCTATGGCAAAGTTTTGTTCATACTACAGTACTTGTGTAAAGTACATCTTGGAGCATTTCTTATTTTGTGCCATAAATCATAGATCACATGCTCTCATTCATCATTCAAGTTTACTTCTTGGAACCACTAGGAATTACAAATCCATTTATAAAACTTAGTGAGAAACAGTCAATTATCTTCCTTTCTTTTAAAAATATATTAAAATTAGAATGTAATAAAAGCCTAATTTCACTGTGTCAAGAGTACTACTCAAAATCAAGTGCTAAATTATTGCTCACTTTCAATTCATCACTGTTTTGCAGAATTTACATACATCAAATCTCAATAAAAACAACTTCACAAGGATTGTAAACAAAGAGAGAAGCGAGAGCTGGACAAGACTATGTAAAAAGAATGGCCATGCAAGCCAAGCTTCTACCCTTTCTCAGGCTGTAAACCTGTGCACTTCACACCAAAACTGAAAAGCGGGAAGTAAATATAACAAATTTCTTCAGTTGCAATGAACTATAGAAACAAGTGTTTTCCATTCTGTAAGCTTTAATTTCTTTCAAAATTATTTTTATTCTTACGCCCCTAAATAGCTAGGAAGCCAAAATTTATTTTAGCGTACACTTCTCTGCTCTTCTTGGAGGTGAAGCAAAGAACGAAGGGATTGGCAAGACGCATTGAAACTCTAAAATAATCCTTTCATATGACATTTTGCCAGGACATTCCCTTCAATTTAACACAAAGGAATTAATGCAAATAGACTATCCTTATAAAGAGAATCAAAACATTCCCATTTTCTCTTTGGCCCTAAAACCTTTTACCAGAACCACTATAAAATAGTTTTATTCAGGGACGTGAGCACAATACACCAGACTCTTTTCAGAGATACTGAAGCCCTTATTGCTCTAATCCTCCCACAAGCATCACACCACTCATAGCCCATTCAAACCCCAACCAGGGCCATGCAGACAGGCTGGCCTGCTTCCCCATCCCACCCCACTGCCTCTGCTCACAGCCATCTCTTCTCTCACATCCTGGTTTTCCCCAAAATTAAACTCTCATGACTGGTTTCAAAGCATCCTGCAGACCCTTTTAAAGTAGATGAGCAACTAAAGCCTTTGTCCCTCCATGGAGGCAAGAGCAGACGCGTGCCTGGAGTGGCTGCAACATCCACAGGCCAGGTACAGAGCCAAGGTCCTGTCCTGGCACAGGTCTGAGCACACAGCGAGCTGCTGGCTCCAAGCCACTTCTGCTCAGCAAAGCCCAGCTCAACACCAACTGCTCCAACACTGCATCACCTCGCTGTCCCAGCTACAGGAGACCTTCCTGCCCCAGGGGCTTCCGCTCCTGTCACAGGGGAAAATGAAGGGCAAACGGTACAAGTTACTTCTGGGGAGATTTCAACTGATCACAAGACAAAAAATTTTCACAATGAGATGAACCAGTCATTGGAATAATCTGCTCAGGGAAGTGGCAGACTCTCCAGCATTGGATGTGTTTAGGATTTGGCTGGACAGGGTGCTGGGAATATTGTCTAGACCATGTATTTGCCAAGAAAGGCTGGACCAGGTGATCCTTGAGGTCCCTTCCAACTTCTACTCTCTGATTCCTATAGCACACAGGTTCTGCATAGGGCACATGAGGTCAGCCTGTGGGATGTTTTTTCTTTTTTATATTTAGCATAGAGGCCTGGGAAAAAAAGACATTACTGAAAGGCAAGTGGCTTGACCAAGTGAAACAAAGACACTTGACACCTCTGCTCCTTGTGATGTTCCCAGAGAGGAAACTGTCACCAAAACAGGGGATCACCATGAAGACAAGATGCTACTTCAATTCACCTATGAAGTATTTTGACAGATATATGAGATTTAAGTGGCACCTAGGTCTCACACAACACAGAGGAAATGCAGCTTCCTATAGATTAAAACCTTTGTTGGCTGTTTCTTTGCATGGCCTGAAAGCATTGCTCTCCAAAATGAAGACTTGTATATGACAGAATTCAACTATTAAACAATATACCATGGCTCACCCTTAAGGCTCTGTAATATTAAATCTTATATCCACTAAATGGTACATTTTTCAAAGCAGCCTATGGAGTTATGAGAAGCTACAATTTTTTTTTCTCCATCTCTTTCAGTGAGATGCTTTCCAATACCTGTGGCCCATTGTGGAAGTGCAGCACTGTGGACCTCTACAACACTGGCCTATAATCCTTTTCATCAGATTTCACAGTCCAAAAGAAACTTGTGGAGAAAGAGAAACTGAGAAAAGAGCATCCTCATTCCTGCCTCCTCCCATGTCCTTTACAAAACGTCATTTAATTTGGCTATCCCTTTTTTAAAAATTATTTTTATTTACTTGCATATTTAGATGCCACAATCCTGCTCTGCAGAGCTCAGAGCTGGCTCACAGGCAGGCTACCAGCAACAGCTTGGAGCAATCAGAAAAACCTATGTCCACCACCATCACCCTGAGAAGGATAATAAGCCATACAGAAGCCAAGAGTGAAAACCACAATTCTGTGAGAAATCTTCAAAGACAGAGCTTCACTCAACTTTTCTGCTTTCTTTTGAGTAAAAATAACTCTTGTATGCCAGCAAATCACTGACAAAGCATACTCCTTATTTTAGCTGTTATACTCATTTGCAGTATTTGAAGAGGTAAAAGTAACAGACATTCCACTTATTTAAAAACTCAAAAAAAGAATGGGCCAAACTGTGTTTTCACCACAAACCAGCATATCAGAGTAATGTGGAATATACTTCACTTTCTAGTGTACTTTTTAGTGTATTCTGCTTGTAAAACACCAGCTTCCAAAGTCAGCTGTGTACAGAAAAAGCTGTCTTTCATAGGAAAGGGGCTTTTCACAAGCACTTTCAGTATTGAAGTGTGGTAGTCACTTTATCTTTGCTAGGTCTGGTGCACAATTGGTTTTACCTGAATCTATGTTGGGTTCAATGGTGTAAGGCAAAATTCTTCACTAAAGATGGAGGAGGCAAGTAGGACCAAAGACAAAGACTGTTCAGCAATCTGGATACAGGAGGCAAAGGTGATTTAAAAGAACTGGCTTGTGAACAGATTTCCTCCTCCTATCTCCACTAAGTATAGATATTAACCACACCATTCCAGCCCTACTAAACAAAGGCAGAAGTTAGGTAAGCTGTAATTTCATGGGCCCTGCACTGTATTCCTCAAAGTGGACTGCAAGCATCACTTACAATGGTTAACAGTATGCAACCAGAGTCATCAGGTCTTTATAGAAATTAGCTCTGCAAATCAAACATGCTCACAGAACCCATGACTTAAAACAGATAGATGACCCCAATCCTAACTCTACAGACCATTTGCCACAAAACCATTTAGTAGCAAGGGCACCATGACAGTTCCAAGGGAGAGGGCAAATGGGTGGTTGTACATGCCCATGGGCGTGCTTGCTGCAAGGGCAGGACAAAGGAAAACACACCTGGGGAAATTTCCAATGCCAAAGAATGCAGAATAGTACCTCTGAACCTTGCCACAGTACAACATCAAAAAAGTGAAGGAAAAAAAAAAAAGCTGTTCATTTTCCAGAAAAACTGAGTATGCAGCTTTTCCACAGGTAGTGGAAATAACAACATTTCTTCTTCCATTAAAGTAGCACCTCTGCTAAGACTTGTTTAAAGCACAAGTCCAAACCCGTATTCATCTAAGCCAAGTACAAGTCATATCCTCTTCAAGTAACTACAATCTGAACCAGGCGTCTCATCTCTGTAGAGCTTATGGTAAAGCTTTAGGGCCTGAGTCATCTGACCTATTTTTAATGCCACACCAGGAGGGGAAGAATTGCACCCTGGAGTGTGCATTTTTCTCCAACAACTATCACACAAATCCAGACAACCCACCTTGCCCAAAACATCTCTAACATTTCATGTCTCCAGTTTATCTGCTCAGCAGATCTGATGATACTCAAGGCAATGCTTCCAACCTTACCAGTTACTGGGGCGGATACATCAGTCCCAGTGCTCAGAAGGGGTCAGCAGGACAGCTGAGCACAGACAGGCTGCCAATAGCATGAACATGCTCAATGCACAGCTGTCCCAGAAGTATTCCAAAGCACACACGTAGCAGGGATTACCAAGAACATTACACTTTTGTACATTTCCTCACTGCAGACACTGAGAAGGGCTTGTCTGAGGCAGAAGATAAACCCTGTCCCTGCTTTGCTGGATTAGATAGATTCACTCACACACCAGTTACAGCTTCAAGTTCAAGAGAGAGATTTCCCCTTCCTCTCTCTTGAATGTTTCTCGTTAGAGGAGATTGAGGGAGTAGGACACCTGGGGATCAGAACCTAATGGATTCCAGCACAGACTCTGAGTCTCAAAATCAAATCCTGCTGTCACTGAAATGTTGCTAGGTATCCTTGTTACTCTTTCCAGTATCTGTCTTCTTGTTTTGGTGCTGTCAGACAGATCATGTTTCCTTAGACAATGAATGCCCTGGGTGCTACCTTTACCATGCTCCCAGGAGCTCATGTGGCATTTCCAGTGCCCAGGACATAACAGGGATTATTGCAAGAACATGCCCCTGTGCCTGTGAACTTGCAGGGTGAAAGGATTAAACAGCAAAATATAAAAAAGCCATAGATAAATTGCTACAGTAATTAGATTATACAGTCGTCATGAAAGTGTTTGGTTGCAGCCTGCATTCATTAAAAGTATAATCAAACAACTGCTTAAGAAAGATTTTTTTTTTTTTTTAGCACACATGTTTCATTATCAGCAGCAGCACAAAGATCACTGGTGGCTACACCTCTGACTCCCAAGGACTTGTCAGCTCTAGTTACTGATCCATGAACTAAATATATTTTTCTGGTAATTTCTGGCCAGGAATGTCCATACTAATCTAAACTACTGCAGGTGCAATAAGCGACTCACGGACTGTAACATTGCTCTCAGCGTTCATCAGGTTTATGCTTCTGAACACGTTATTACCCACCAGTTTCCCCCACTAAGTAGCAAACTGCTGGGATTTGATTCTCTCTTTGTTTGAGGGTACTTATTTGGAGGGGGTGATGGGCTACTAACATCAGGGTTTAACTCAAGTATACAAAAGCCAGGAAATTCACAGCTAGGGCTGAAAATGTGTGCTGACACAGCAGCATTATCTCCTGCCATTAAGCCTTTTCTGGATCTTTTGGCACAACTGCTTGGGTTAAAGCCTGCGTGTCAGCAGAGATTTTTCAGACTTTGCTGCTAATTTGTTTGCTTTACTTAAGTTGCTAGCATCAGTCAGATATATTCTTTTTAACATTATATGAACATCTCATGAAGGCCAAGTACATACGCACACACATCCCCACATCCAGCACCATTCCATTTGTGGTTTCACCTTCCTTCTCCCCAGGGCTGTGAATGCAGCATGAACTAACTTGCAAAGTCCCAGCTGTCCTTCCAGAGTGGACACAAAAGGGGATTAAGCAGCACTGAATAGTGCTGAGAAACAGACCTGGGCAACCGTAGCAATTGGTATTTCAGAGTAGTGTCACAATCCAAGGATCCGGCTTTGGCTCTCCTCCCAAACTCGGGAAGGTGGGTGGGAGGAGGATCCTGGGGATTAGCCATGGCATAGCTCTCCTAAGGGGCAGAGATGCCAAAAATGGTGCTTGGGGAACTGTTCTTAGCTCTTTCAATCACCCTCACTGAATTAGTTTAGTAGCTCTTTTAACAGTAGGGTGAGGATAGGAAGCTTTGGCGGCCTTTAATGGGAAGTGACTTCCCAGAAGGAGGATATTCTCCATTCCAATGGCAGAAGTGGGCCTGGGCTGGCTGCAGGTGGGCATAGCCACGGCCACTGCCTGCCCCTATTCTCTGCTGTCCCAGTCCCTCCAGGGGCTTCTCAGATCTAAAAACACCACAGGAAAAATAACAGCCCAAAGCAGTAAGAAGGTGAGGTTTTTCCCATTTCTGCTTGTGTGACTATGAGCTACACAATGAGGGATGGTTGAAAATGGATTAAATTGTGAAGCTATCCCAGCAGGTGAGCCCACTCCTGCAGGAAAGCTCGCCTGGACACAAGCTGCTGCAGCCATGGAAGAGTGTCAGGCTGCTCCCCTCCCACACTGGTGTCCCACCACAACCACCATGGGCCCAGCACAGCCCCACCGAGTCCCTGGGGCCCAGCACACACAAATCGTCCCACATACAGCACATTGGACCAGCCCCACAAATGCATAGCCTGGATCAGGACCTGCTGCCTCAGGAATGCTGAAGCAGGCAAAGCCTCGGTCATAGAGGCTGGAAAAGGGAAGGGGACCTGGGTAGAAGTGGACCCAGAAGCCAGAGTAGGCTTAAACAAGTGACAACACAACAGCCCCCAACTCCTCTCCACACAATATAAATGTTCTGCCAAGCAATGGCAGCTCCAGCTGGGATACAGAATACATATACATTTCCTCCATCTCCTTTTAAAATCCAGAATAAGATTTAAGTAAAATTTAAGAAATTACTTAAATGAAGCAAATGACCAAGAGATCCTATCTCATAAAGAAAAAAACTAGCTATCTTGGCCCTCTAAACAGGCACCTAGAAATTGCGAACTAATCTAGAGACTTTATCTTGTTGGTTACAAGGCACTTGTTACAGATTTACCACTGAATTAAAAAATTAGGAGGTTACTTACACCAGTCCAAAATTTACCAGCTTAATACAAAGGACTTGCCAGAATGACTCAACGTCAAATAAAAGAGCGGGGTTGGATTTTACAGTTTTAAAGACACGTAGTTAATATAATCTATAAATAACTGAAATAGCGTTTCTGAGTGAAACGGCCATTGCTCATTTTTATCACGGATAGGAAGACAAGTGCTGTGGTGAAGGAGGGGAGACTTTTCAAATTATAGATTTATTTTATAAAAAAACAACCCAACAATACCAGAAGGGTACCTTTGGGCAGTAGTTTGAAGTACACTTCAGTCACAGGTAGGGTCTTTGACAATATGGATGTCAAAAGAGATGAACCTAACAAACACATACCAGAAAGAGAAAGCAGACACTAGTGACAGACAAATTTGCATCTTATTTGGACTCTAAAATCCGACAGAATTAATGTTACTGTTAATATAATATAGCTGCTTAGGAGGATTTTTCAGATTAATATGAGCCATTTCGGACAATGACACTTAAGCAATTTTATTATCACTTAGAGCCTAAGCCTAATCAGTCCTTAGCTTTAAACCAGATCAGTTCCCAGGTCTGGTTCACTGGGTAACCACAGAAACATTTCTTATCACAGAGGAGGCAAAGGTACATTTAGAGACAGATGCATTTCTTCTGATGGAAGTGACATCATTTTGATGGTAAAGCAACAGCAAAAATTCATCAAGGGGTTAAATTCCTCTCTGAAAAAGCTGCTGCAATAGTAATAGCTGTCACGACCTGGCCATGTCTTGGGCCAGAGAGTCTTAACCAAACAAGTCTGCATCCTCACCCATTAATCCAACTGGAAACCAGTGGGTCTGTGCAGAACACACAGTGCTGTCAACTGCTGAGAGCAGAGCTCCCTGGATTGACAGGACTGGCAGGAAAGCAGGCACCCACCCAATTAATCTGCCCCACAAGGCTGGCCAGCTGATGGTAGTTCTGTGGGGAAATCAACCCCTGACTTCAAGCACACAAGAGATTAAAAACCTCAGGTTCAGAACACTAAATCTTCCTTGCAATTAACTGAAATAAAGAGATGAACAAAGGGATGGATGAGGTTGCTTCAAAGCAGTAGCCTTAAAGTCATGTAATAAACAGGAAAACAAACAAAAAATAAAATTCAAAGCCATGCAACATCACCCTCCCCCCATACATATTTTATTCCATTGATGATGGAGGACTCAGTCAATCAAGATCTGCAAATTGGTAGGCAGTACATTCTGTGCTGTCTGTCAGTATTACACATCCTAAAAGGCTGAATAAATAATTGAAGAATAAATAATTGTGCCAGGGCTTTGTCTCATGGGCCATTTTTATAGATTGCTGTCTAATGATAGCACCATCTGCAACGCTCCGCATTAATATGGAATAAAATTACATAGGGCTTTGTTTGTTCTGACACTGTGATGTTACGATGTCTCTTAATATTATCTTGAATAAAAGGCTAGAGCAATGATGGAAGTGTCCCAATTGCTTGTAAACTCTCATTTAGGGAAATCCAAGTTTAAGCAATCAGAGACATTTTCTCCCCAGGGACAGGACAGGGGAGAGTGGGGAAGCCTGGATGTTTCCAAAGCATGCCTTATCAAGGTGATTAAAAAGAGAGGAGCTTGTTAGTAATGTTTTTGTTAAGCATGTCCAGTTCAGAGACTGCAGGTTAGTAGTCCTTTGCTGACAAGACAGCAGCCAGGCTCACCTGCAAAAATACTACACACCAGCCCCAGTTCCCTTCTCAGTGCAGAGGAAGGCAAAGAGTGAGGCACAGGTTCTCACTCCCTAAATCCAAAAGAAGTAGGATTACTTACATCAGTTTAATCTGGCACGGAAGCATACCATAGGTGATGGGGAGTACCTGCAAGGAGACAAAAGCTCTTTGCAGGGGAAAGAAAGCAAGCTCAATACAGCCACCACTTGCTTTCCAGTAATGCTTTACACTTCTTCCCAATTCTCAATAAACATTTTCATACTTATTCTCAGAAAGTAAAACCCAAAGTCGCGATTAAATATTCACCAATAGTACTCCTTCTGCCTTCTGTGCACTATTCCATGCCTGCAGGACACCAGGAGCATTTCCCTTCCTTCCTGAAAAGGCTTTGTGGACATCATCTCTCCCTCCCTCCTCAGCGAAAGGCACACGGGGGCCAGGCAGAGTGGCTCAAGCAGCCCCATCCCCACACTCCTACATGTCTGCAAGTGCTGCAATGAGCAGCTGTGGCTGGTAGAGTGGTAGGTCTGTGAGACAGAACAAATGCATTTGCTGCCTTAAAGTTATTACCTACCTGTGGAGCAATTTTAACTAGGTTTTGCAAAGCCCAATCTCACTGTTGTCACAATCCAGCATCACTCCAGGTAGGCTGCAATGAGAAATGCTTTGGCCTCTCAAGCCCCAGCCCTCCATTCCCATGTACTCCTCAGCACCTGCCTCCAGAACTCAGTATTACAATTTTCACATCCTGGAAAACAGAAGATATGTTGGACACATGGGGCCCCTGTAGTTACGATACCCACAATGTCACGACTGTGACCATAGGCTTCAGGAACTAATTTGCAAAGCAGGAGATTTCAAATTCTCTATCAGGTTTAGCTCGGTGTCAGAAGCAGAGACCAAACAGAGTTTGCAGGAAGCTTTGGAGAATGAAGCATTGTGGCTGCTCCAGTCAAAAAGATAATGGTGAAGGAAAAGCTTCTTGCCCCCAAGCCTTCCTTGTACCATTTTTCTACCCCTCAGTCCAGCCTCACGCTAAGAGCCGGCATACAATATAACTTGGTTGCAACAAGTTACATCTAAATTAACAAACAGAAATAGACCTACTGAGACAATCCCCAGCAGTAAGATGTTTTCAACCAGCACAAAGCTTCTCTGAACAGACAACATATGCAGCATCCCAGCCCTGCTCTCACCAGCGTGGACCATGGTTGAGATAACTGCAGAACCACTCAGTGGGTACAGCAGCGTGCCCTTCGGTGTCACTGAAACCACAGAAACCCAAATGTGTGACACAGGCTGCTAATACACACCACCATAACACAGCAAGGGTGGAAACCTGTTCCTGCACAAAGGGCTTGCTGGGACTTTGCAATAGATTTGGCCATTTACACATTAATCAGCACCAACACATATGGATATCAATTCAACAGTGACCACAGTTCACATAATACAAACTCAAGAGCTTCACCCATAAATCTGTATTGAAGAAGATATGTAGATGGCCATAGAAGGGTGCCATGTCCTGTCTCCAGCTCTGACACGGACTTGCTGCACAATTCAGACAAATTCCATCACCCATCCTGCAACTCCACTGGGCTAGCTGGGGACACAAACCCCAGCAGGGCTGTTCCACATTAGTGCTTCGGAAATGTTTAATTGTAGCTAAGCAGATACCTCACTCACTTAGCAAAACTTATCCTAAGGCCATAACACCTCCACTTTTCCCCCATGCAGCTGGGTATCCTGGGCGTACATTATTCTCCCTCCCGGAAAATGTAAAACAGCCTTCCTTGAGAACAAAACACAGCCTGTGGGTGTGCACAAGAGGTGGGGAACAGGAGCCAAGAAAGACACAGAAAGGGAAGACAAGGGAAGAAGTATGAATCAAACAAATTACCACCAAGGAGGATTTGGGCTACAAATCAGAATAATGTGGTTCCTTCAGCAAAGAAATTAAATAGTCAGAGGGTGTCCCAGACACTGTGGATCCATGTGCGCCCTCAGAAGTGGCTCTGTCTTGTAGGTATTCCTCTGTTTCTGCTGCAGATAAAGAAGGCCCAGTGATCCATGAAGCATGGGGAATTCATCCCCTGGCACCCAGGGGAGGCACGGGACAGCCATTGTGCTCAGTGAAGTTCAATTGCAAATTCTGTCAGAAAAGGAACCGCTCTCTGAGGGCTACGGAGGAGGGCCAGGAGGAGGAGGAGGAGAAGTTTAAGGTCTTGCTCCTAAACTGCAGATAAAAACTGAAGGGGAAGGTACAAGTGGGGTGTGCAGGGCATGTGGGCTTCACCTAGTCTGTGAGGGCAAATAACCTCTTTTGTCAAAGCAGAGTAATGAAAAAAAAGAATAAAAATAACAAAAAGTACAGCTCTTGATATTAAATATTCATAGCAACAGCTACGGTGCAGCTAATGGAAAACGCCCGTAAAACCTTTAAGAAGTTTGTTAATGCACAGACACTGGCAAAGTTTACAGCACGCTTGGTGCAAATCAGGAGCAATCAAACAAAAATAGTTTGTCCCTTTTCAAACCAGCACTAAAAAGGTGTCCATTTATTGCACCAAAACCACTGAAAGCACCAGGAAGGGTCATAAACACTCATTAACAGTATTCCTGGTAGCTGTTCCCCAGCTGCACAGCCATTAAAATCTCTTCTTACAATCCTGACACCAGATTTCAGTCACTAGCTGAGAAGAGTCTCCAAGGACAGTGCTCTGCAATTTCAATGCCACCTTGCCCAATTCCATGCTAAGAGGTAAGGGCCAAAACCCACATAGTCCAGTAACCTCCACCCTGCAGCGAGACTGACATGGTTAGTGAACAAAGTATCTCTACAGAAACACCAAGCAGGCCACTTATCTTCGCTATCTCCATTTAGTAACAAAGCCACATCCAGACCTCAACATCCCTGTGCTTTTAGGAGTGCCAAACAGCCCAAGACCATAACAGCAGAAATACAATTTGCCAAAGCACCCAGTTCTCTTCCTCACCCTTATCCTCAAAATAAATCTGCTATCCCAAAGCGATAGTTGCAATCTATGAATGTTGCAGTCTCCATCACTGTTTTGCTCTGAATAGCAGCAAAAGTTCAACTTCCCACCCCAATCGAGGCCATATGGGAGAACACTGGTGTTTCCTGGGCAGAGCAACAGCTGAAGCAGTGCCAGCCAAATTTCAGCTTCTCCCATCACACACCCACCCACCTGTCCGCCAGCAATGCAGACAGAGGGAGTGGGTATTTCCAGACAACTTGGTGGTGTGGTACACTCTCTGTTGACAAAACAGAAGAGCATCATTTAAAACCACCTCTGGCTATTTTAATGGAGAGGTCCTGCAAGATCAGGTGGAATAAAAAGAGTCACCACTTGCTGACTCTCATCTCTCCTTCTTTCCAGAAGGGCAGACGCAGCCAACAACATCCTTTTGTTAGGAGCCCCATCTTGTACCATCTACACATCCACGAGGCCCAGTACAGCACCATTTCAGTTCTGATATCCACCTTCTAGCATTTATTCCATGCAAGTAACAATCACAGAGCCCTGCCAACAGTCCTGACACAAAAGCAATTAAAACCCGGTAACATCTGTGCATCAAATACTAACTGCAAGTGTATCTTTGAGGCTGTCAGGCAAGCACTGCCTGCAGAAGGTCATCAGGCACATAACACCTGCAGCCCAGAGACTGCACAGACACGTATGCTCAGGTGTTTTAAATATACATGGGAAGACTTTAAATCATAAAAAATCGTCCAGATTTCTCTTACTCCCCGCTGGCCAATAATTTTAAGCTTGCATCAGCACTGGACTTTAAACAGTAATGCTAATGGCAAAAATATATACACCAGTTGCTTTGTTTTACTCTATATTTCAGAATGTATAGTGTGCACATAAAAAATCATTTACAGTGCAAGAGTAGGTCACATTAAGAAAGCAATATATTAGTCATATTAATACATTTTTTTGGTCAAGGATTCAAATGCACAAGAATCTGTCAGTTCCATTTCTTGGTTCAATAATCTTTACCAGTTTATTTACCTCCTATGGATTCCTCAGCTTTCCAACCACTAGTATAAAAAGGTTTTCTCTCTTTTACTTTTTAACTAAAAACAAAGTGGGAAAAAATTGTGATTCACTACCAGGATGCAGAAAATCTAATTGTGATAGAACAGAAACCACCAACACATGCAAACATGGCATTCCTTCGCTTATTTTACATAGAAAAGGGCACCATCCATTACATTTTCCTCCCAAATATTATTAACTCTCCATATTCCGCAGGTCCAAACACCAGACTTTCACTGAGGCAGAGCTTTTCAAGACATCACCATCTTCTGTGAATGCCAAAATCTCTGGTGGAGCACAAACATTCGTTAAACCACCCAGCACAAAAAGAGGCACAGGACTATTTGGTCAGGTTGTGCTGCTCTTGCCACTGCACTGGCTAGGTCTGAAATTGATTTCAGAGTCCAAAAGACTACCAGAGTCAAGAACAAAGCCTGCAAAACCAATCGTGTTTCATGTGCTGAGTTGTTTCATTGTCTGAGTTGTTGTGGCACCCGTGCTCTGTAAGACCAACTCTTTAACCTCTGAGGGTTTGTTTGGTTTTCACAGCTAACATATGTAGTGCACGCCATTTCAGAGAGTTTGCAGCGACCTAATAGCAAAGATGATTAAAAGCAAAGAAAGGGCAAGTTGGTGGTATGACAACCAGCCAAACAGAGAAAGTCATGGCGTATTCAGTTCTATTTAAGATGTGTGTGTACGTGCAGGCGTGTAAATGAAATCCATGATCTATACATCAGTTCTGAACATGCAGAGACACTTAAATCACACATACCCCACAGCAGAGAAAAAATTGGACTCCACCAGACATAATATACTCCACCTACTCAGACTATCTCCCTTCCCACAAAGGATATGGCTCTGTAAATTAAACTTCAGTGCAAGAAATTTCAGTTTGGGTGAAAGCTTTTGTTTTTAATAATATCCATTTGGCTTCCAGAAGCAATGCCAAACACAGTAGAGCAAGTCATATGAGATTAACATACGCTTTAAACTCGTATTATGTCAAAATGTACCTCCTATTCATGTGTACCCATTCATGTGTGCTCCCAGGCATCGTTTGACCACTCATTTCACTCCTGGTTTCTTCATTTTTAGATTGACTCCTAGCAAAAATCTCAAACTATGAATGTACTTGCACACATTTTCCATACACAAACACCATACTTTATTGTATTTAAATATGGAGGGGAAAGACAGATTGAGTGAACTGTTCAAAGCCACAAGCACAGCACAGGAGAATTCATATTCAAGACCTTCCCGGATTCAAGTTCAGCATATTAGATCATTCCTTTCTGAAACAG
Source organism: Toxostoma redivivum (assembly GCA_013397375.1). Lineage (NCBI taxonomy): Eukaryota > Metazoa > Chordata > Aves > Passeriformes > Mimidae > Toxostoma > Toxostoma redivivum. Next base: position 676,092 of record VXBI01008508.1, on the reverse strand, counting down.
TGTTTTCCTTTATCTAGACTTTGCCACAACAACAAACCAAACCCCTCCACAGACAAACAGCATCAGAGATGCCATTATCCACAACAGACTTACATCAGGGATGAATATGACTGCAGTACTTAGAAGAAAAAAAATGTGCTGAAAATAAGATATTAAGAGCCAAATTAATTGGTGACATAAGCAGGTACAAGTACATTGAGTGAAATGGAGTAGCTTATGCCTGCCATGAATATAACCGTAAGTGTTTAGCAAGGTTCTTCCTCGAGTCTTTGTTTAAACAAATCTGAATTTATTAGTCTGCTGCTGAATAAATATGATAAACTCTTATTGAAATTATCCTCTGGTGGGAAGTAATAAATACTAGGCAACATTCTTTCAAGTGATCCATTATCTTAAACTGGCTGAGAGCAACTCCAGGTTTTTTGCATGCACAGACAAAAGTTATCTTCAATACAAGTGAGTGCAAAATAGTGTACTGCTGCAAGTTTGGGGATGCACATACCAAACCAAGCAACTCAAGACACCCCATCTCCATGGAGCTCATATGGTAACAATACAGAACATTTTCATACATAATTTACAAACTACTATGAAAAGCTAGAGGTCAAAACTTCCAGGGCGTAATGTAACAGGAAAAATGTGCAAGGCATGTTGGATCAGTTTTTCTGATATTACAAAAAACTGGAGCAAAAACACATGCAGCATTTGTAATTAAGGAAGAAAAAAAAGTCAGCTTTTGTCAGATATTGCATCCAAACAGGCTTCAGGCTTAATTTCATTAACCACTATTTAGACACACTCGTAGGCCTCAAACAAGAAAGCAGGGGGAGAAAAATCCTGTAGAAAGAATCCAGTTTGTGCTTTCATCATCCACACACCCAGGGCCATCTTAGCATTTCCCAGTGTTCTCCAAATGCAGTGTTTAATAAACCTTTGTGCCGTGAGACACTTTCAAGCATTACATTTTAATACAGTAGACAATGATATCCTTGGGATGTTTCCATCGCCAGAAGCTGAGGCTCAGGTGTCTGCTTAACCATCTCCTGCAAAGGGACACAAAGCAGGCAGCATCTTCCCTTCCCTGCCTGCTCCTCCATCCCCCTTCCCATGGAGCAGCAAAGTGTCTCAAATACCACTGCAACACCTGCTTCCCAGTGCAACCATGCCTGATTCTCTGTACAAAACAAAAATCAAAACTAAAACACATAAGGACATAATATAACATTTGCATAATGGGTGTGAGACAGAAAAGACAGTTTAGCTACAGTGGTTACACAGACACAAACTCTCTGCCAAAGGGATACAAAACAAACATGCTCTGTTTAAAAATACATCTTGCACATCATTTTTAACCATGTTTAAAAGAAAATCATACTCTTTAAACCAGAGGCCTGGCTGCAACACCCAGGAAGCCTGTGGTGCAGATGGCATCTCCCTGCAGGCTGTCCCCCTTCTGTCTACGTCCTGGTTTCACACCAGTTTCAGGTGAGATAGCACCTGAATGGAGCTGGATGTCTCAGTGTATAGCTGTCTCAGCACAAACCCTGCCAGATCTACCTCAGATGATCACACTTGGGTGTTTTGGTTTCTAACAAAATTTGAAGCAGTGGAACAAATTCACACTAGGTTTGTGCTTTGAAATCACAAGCTTGTGGTGCACCATTCAGCACTGACAGCTCTCAGATTTGGTTTGTTTGTGAATCAAGATGCCAGAATCAAATGCCCTCACACCAGAAGCTCTCCGGGTCAACATAGAAGAGTTTCAAGCCATGAGGAGCATTTCTGTTGCAGGTGTATTTGTTTCAACAATATGACATTAAAAATTGAGAGAGTAACCCTCACTTTCTCTCCTCCTCAGTACCCAAACATTGCAACCTTACTTCTAACAAACACCAGAGGAAACAGAGCTGAGAGGGAAGAGCTGTTATAATAAAAGATGTAGTGCTGCTTTTCTAATTCTTAATTCTCCCCCTCCTTCCATCCCTGGGTTTTCATACACAATATTTAGCTCCTTGAGAGCTCCTTAATGCTCACCCTGCTTCTCTTCTGCCCAGAAGACATATCACCCATTACACATCAACCCTGGCACTAGGCTACTCCAGCAGGACAGAGGTCATCTCACACACCCTGGCATAGATCAACTAGAGACCCCTTTTTACTACAGAAGTAAGCATAAACCTTCACACCCTTGATCATGAGCATACCCTCTGCTACAGTTGTGTATTTTACTGTTTAAAGCCAAGTGTGTATTGTTTTCCTTCTAAGCCACTCCTACTTTAGGGTCATCTTTATTATCATCCTCTAGCTACAGAAATTACAAAGTCTCTCAGCAGACTAATTCCTAACGAAGATGTTGATAAACAGAAATAGGTCAGACAACAGCTCTGTATATACTTAAGAAAATATTGCACTGTCTACAGCCTCCAGCTCTTCACATTGGCTTTCCTTTGGAAACTCAAAGGTCGAACCTTTGTGCATTTTTCTGTCTCAAACACCCCTGCAAGTTTATTGCTATTTGCCTGTGGAAACACCAGTAACTGAGAATATATTCTCTGCCAAAGGCAGCTGTTGCCTCAATTCAGTCCTTTTGCACAGAAGCCTCCACCTGACAGAAGTATGTCTGTCCTTTCCTCCACTTGTTTCCAACCTACCCAACAAGCAGATGCACAGAGACAGCACCTACATGAAGATGTTTCATCAGGAGTACACCACGCTGACAGCAAACTGCCAGTATTCAGTAAAACCCATCCAGGAAACTGCTGCATTCCAACACCAGATCTTCAGAGTCTTTTTTCCTCCTCCCATCTTCCCACTGGTCTTGTTTCACCTGAGTATCTCACCCCAGCAGTTGTAAGGAAAAGCAGATACAAGAATACACCATTGCCACTAATGAATTCACTCAGTCATGTCACTAGCAATCCCACTTAACTGTACTGTAGTACTCCTTTGGCAGTTTCTCCCACCATAATGTACTAACAACTCACCACTGTCCCAAGTGAGCTACCAAGGTTCAATTTACCACATTGCTTTATTTCCACACCAACCACCCAAAATGCTATCCCACTTGACTCTTACTGCCCTGTAATTAAAAATAGTCAAGATGAGAGTAGTCAATATCCATCTAAGCATTCATGACCAACCCACACACATAAGGTCAAATAAAGAAATCACTGCATAGGGATACTTACCAGCAGTACTCTCATTACAGGCAAACTGGACATTAATCATGAAGTCCTAGATAATGATTTTAGCCTTTTGTAGCACAGAAATTAAGTCAAGATTATATAAACAGCTGGCCTTTAATAATAATCATCATCATAATAATAAAATAATTAAAAAAAACCAAACAAATCCAACCTCTACAAACACAGCTGTCTTATCTTGTAACAGGAAGCTTTCACTTACCGTCCTAAGCATTCAAACATGAAATTCTGGACCCTTCCTACCCACACCTTAAATATTTGGCCCAGGCCATTCCCAACTTTTCCCTTTTAGCATTCCCTAAAAAATGGCTACACTCACTGTCCTACTATTGCTAGACACTCAGGCACAGCTATGGATAAAGACCAGAGGGGATGCAGAAGAGGATCTGGCAAGAGGAGTCTTGAGAAACCTGAGCTTTATTTTCTGTTCTGCATCAGCTTCCAGGGAAACCTCAGTGAGCTGCTTGGGGCTGCCACCTCCTAAAACACAGTAAACGTAAATCACAGACACACAACCTTTATCTCCCCAAATCACAGCCCCAGGCTTCTGGGATCAGTCTTCCAAACATCCTCATCCTCTTAAGAGTTGGACAGGGAACGTATCATGTTCTCCAGCACCAGGCTAGGGCAGCAAAGTGACATTTGTGTATGCTGCTTGTTGATGGGAAGGGGGGAATTGCAATTGTTTTGCTGTGTACACTGACCTACACCACCACCATGTTCCTTAATACCAACATGCACCATGCTGATCACCCACAGCCCCAGTACAGTAAACATCAAGCATGAGGACACTAATCCTATTTCTGCCAAAGCAACCACAGTACATGGTGTAATGTTTGCACTGGCATAACTTCCTGCCTGGAGGATGCTTGCTCGATCTAGCTAAAGCAGAACTGCTCTAAGAGATTACATCCATGCTGATACAAAGTGTGGAGATAAAACATTCCTTGTGCAGCATATCTGAGTGACCTTGGCTTTAGAGACCAATTCCCAAGTGGAGATCATACTGCTGCGGCAGTGATGCCTGCTCCATCTGCACCATTGATGGGTCATGGTCACACCTGACCCCACAGACATACTTTTATTCAAAAAATCTTCCCTGGAGGGGTGGCTTCTCCTTCAGTCTTTCAAATCTTCCATTCAGCTCTTGTTTTCTGAGAAGCTCAATTCAAAAGCTGTCAGAACACACAAATCTCCCAGGGCTACAGCAGCAGACATTTTGGACCACTCATCCTCCTGCACCTGGAGCTGAGAACCACAAGGAAGTCCACTGCTTGGACTGCGGGATTGCAGAAGCTCTGAAAACCCCCTTTCCTGATAGATCTACTATCAGCTCCAGCAGAGCCAGGAGATCCCCTGCCTGCCCAGGCTCAAAGGAAAAACATGGAATAGTTTGAAGTTGATGTTTTAAGTGTAAGAGAGCAGAGATCTTCAATGTGTGTCATACTTCCTACAAAGAGTCTTACAAGTGACTCAAGCTGCCCTAAGTGAGTTCAAGCCAGTCCTTTCTTCCTTCCCTTTTTCATCCTGCCTCTTTTCACAGGACCACACTCATAATGATGGAAAAGTTTGAGTTAAAAGTGTCATCTACATAAAGGTTGCCTAGATACTTTGAAGATGCATGCCACAGGATGTGTGCAAATAACAGGATTTCACTTTACGTTGCATTTAAAAGAAAATGTGCCAAAAGCGATCGCTCTCCACACAATGGGTAAGAGAACAAGTAAGCCCATGCCACGCTGATAGCAGGACTGAAGCTAAAGGGCTCACTTTATTTGCACTGGTAAAGCAAAACCCAATTATTCCTGAGAAATAAGAAGTCAGAATCAGAAGCCACCCAAACTTTTAAATTCAATTCTATGGCTGTGAATGCAAAGCAACACTGATCTCAGAACATTTTGGAGACATTAATGAATTAAGAACCAGTAAACCTTCCAGGGAGGTATCTCCCTGCTCTACATCTAAGTGGAGCAATATCCTAGACAAAAAAATACAACAGTTGAATTCCAGACCTTGCTCGAAAAAGTAAATGGAACATTATATTCTGTGTGGGGATGACAAACATCTCAGACCATTTGACTTTTAGCTGGACTCTGCAGCCTCTGACAGACATGGCACATTTAGCTCTTAGGTTGAATGAGGCTTTGGTGCAAAAGGATGCATTTACACATCAGCCTGCAATGTGGAATCCATCCCCCACTTCTCAGGCTTCTGTTTGAATAGATCAAAGACTTCTGGCCATGGAAAGCAACATCACATAAGGTAGTCGGGTGCCTCCTAACACCTCCCCTGCTGCTGTTGGCCGTGCTTGGCTGAGGACTCAGAGCAGCCACAACAGAGCTGTTAAACAACTGAAGTCAGCAATGAGCTGATTACACCAGTAACCCCAAATATGATGAATGAAAAGCATATTTCAAGGAAGATTATTTCAAGGAAATTACTTCAATACAGGGCAACAGCAGCTCAGCACACAGCCATGTCCAGTCACTGCTGCTGCCCAGAAAGCAGGACTTGCCATGGAGCATCTCCTTGCTCCAGCAGTGGGTCTCTACACCTGGGGCTGCATCAAGGCAGTCTCTGCAAAACAAAAGATGCAGAGAATGAAGCACTTGAATAAGATTCTTCTCTCCAAAGTGCTATCATTTGGCAATTTGTTATGTACTCCCAACCCCACTGTTCCTGAGACTTGCAGAACAAATGCAGCCACTCATCAAGATCCAAAATTACAAGGTTTGTCTTGCAGAGAGAAAGCAATACCTAAGTCATATCTGGTTTTGAGAAGGCTACAATTCACTTAAAAGCTGAGCGAAGCTCTCTTCTGTCACTTTAATTAATTGTGCACAGAAGAACAGGATTGAAGCAGGTATGTTCCAAAGCATACCGAAGTTGAAGGTGCATTGCAGCCCCACAGCTTCCAGCTTTCATTACAAAAAAGTCGATTCTTGCTTACTATTGTTTTAAAGAAAAATAAAAAAGTACTAAGTTTGGACTGTTTTTTAAAGGATTTGATTTTCACACTTCATCTTTAGACAGTCATAAACCACTCACGTGTCTCACCTCACCATCTAATTGGTTTAAATGATCTGGTTTCACTTTTTCCCAAAAAAATATACTGCTAGCATGTGGTGGCAGGCAGGGCTTTGCAGGGTTACAGCAAGCCAAAGGCAAGCAAAATGGCATAGATGCCCACAAACAAATAGCAAGCAGCAAATCTAAGGTGAAATGAGTATAATTAGCTCTTCAAAACTGCTGAATCCTGTGCTAGGACTCCTGATGACTGCTGGAAGTGGATCAAGCCAGCAATGCTCTGAGAAATGAAGATACATAGAAGTTAAAGTCTGTTCAGTAATGCAGTGAGGGCCAAATCAAGGAATCCTACACACATCCAAGCATGAGCATGGACCCATGACACTTTGCACACTGCCAAGGACGAGCAGTGTGCAGAAAGGGCTCAAACCCAATTTCAAGGTCTACAGTTCAGAAATACTGAATTGTTCATGTAGCCCACAGATTTCCTTTCCTCTTACTTTACCAAAGCTTCCAAACAAAACCCACTGTTTGTAAGGGAAAAACTTTTAAAAGGAACAGAAAGACTATTCTCACCTCTAGAGATCCAGCAGTGCTATCCTGTGCGTGCATTCACATCACCTCCTACCTTTTAAAACACTGTAATAATTGATTCTCTGTTAATATGGAGAGGGGCTAAAACCATCTTACTAGACAAAAACAATGCAGGAACAAGCTCATTCCTATGCTTATAAAACAAGCCTTTACAGATAATTATGTTTTATTAGTTTTCATTTTATGAGGATTGTGTTATACAAAACAAATACCAGATGCCTATTTGTTGCATTTGAGGGAGAGGCGGAATCTCCGCAAGCATTGCTGTAAGCAGCCCTGCTTTTAATTAAATACAATAAATGCATAAAAATTAATACTGTTCGAAACCAGCAGGTAGGAAGCAAATGGGTGAACTGTAGCTGCTGGAAGATCCCCTTCCCTCCAAGTTCCTGCAGCAGGAGCAGCCACTCACCAGCCTACTGCTTAGGGCAGGAGCTCTCTTACCAAGGCTCCTTACACACTTCCCTTTCATGCATTTCTATTAATGCCAAACTTTGCAGGTAACCAAAGCTTAAAAAAATAAAAAAAAAAAAAGGAGACGTGAGGTAAGTAGGATTAAATGCTACTTTTGTTAGAGAGACACCCATGTACTCAGCCAGGAAAACCTGCAAATAAAAGTCAAGTTCTTAAATATGGGATAAAGATGGAGAAAGAGAAGAGAGAAGGCAAGGAGGTGTAAAGGGATTTCTGGCAACCTTAAAGCGACCATCCAAAGTCTGACATACCCTTGTACCGTTAACTTGCCAGACTCATACAAAAAATGCTACCAAATGGCCTGACAGAGGGGGCAGGACAGGCCTCTGTACCTGAGATGAACGACATGCATCTGAAACATGTGGGCACAAGCAGAAGGAAGCACACAAAGCATGACCTATAACAAGGAAAAATGGGATGCAGCTCCTGAAGGACAGTAGAGCACAGCCAACTTTCCAGCAACTACCAGATGTCAGCTATCCACCTCCCCAGAGGCAGCACTATGAAATCTATTTCCCATTTTCAATGGTGGTTTCCTTTTTCATTTTAATTGCATTATGATTCAATCATGGGGTGACAATAGACACTTCTTTACTTAAGGCTGATACCAGCCCTACATTGTAAACCCAGTTTTCAACATCATATCTGATAAAACATTAAAGTTCTGCAGAAGAGACTGAAATTGAGTACACAGGATCTCATTGCAATGGTGAGCCAAATTCCTTTTTTTTTTTTTTAAGGAGAGATTTTTAAGACATGGTGCAGCAATAAATGCAAGGTAAACAGCAGTGGGATGGTTTCCATGCTTTGCTGTTCATTTTCAGGTTTCCATCTGTTCTATTTATCAAAGATGAGGATGGGTCTCTTCTATTATCCTCTACCAGTGCATATGCTCAACCTAGTTCTCAATCAAGTTTGTTTACAAATATTCATTAAATTCCAAGCTTTATTGGCCCAGTCAGTTAACTGTAAGACCACAGTACCACAATTACAGTAATCAGTGCATTGATTATTGTGAAACATGGTTACCCTGAAACCAAAGTTAAAGTAAGAACTATTGCTATAACCAGTAACTACACCAACAGGGCACCCAGGGATGATCACACCACTATCTCTAAATTCTTCAATCACCAGTTTTAGACCCAAACAACACACATGATTTCACTGGGAATTATTTTAGTACGACCTGTGTCACAAAGAATTTTCATTAAAAATGAAAGAGTAAAAAAATTTTGTGCTAGAAAGGGTTATTGTTATAGGCCATCAGAAATAGCTAATAAAACAAAGATGAAAACCTGTTGTCACTGCAATTCACAAATGTCGTGATACAGAAAGTCAAGAGACAAGTGCCCTGGTTATTTTGGTTCTCAGCAACAGTAACTGAAATAGGCATCAGCAGGCAGTGAGGAAGAGTCCTGTCAAAAATGGCAGGGGCAGAGTGCAATAATTTTGACACCTTCAGTGCAAACAGTTAAGACAAGGACCAAGTCCTCCTGCACAAACACAGAGCAAGAGTCAACCCAGACCTTGGGATGCTCAGCTGCTGAGCTCCACAGCAAAGACAAAGGAGGATCTGAGGAGAGGCAACAGCTGAGAAAATAGCCAGCCCCACAGTTAGCTCCATGTCAAGAGACATGCACAGAGTTTAGAGATGAGTGGGAGTTTGGGGCTTCTACTGAGCTGAGGGGACAGGGGACCTGAAGCTTTCACACTGGGTGCAGAGCTCAGGAAGCAGCACCCACGTGTGGCTGAGCGAGGGGTGCTGGCCTGCCCCAGCCAAGAGATCCCTTGACAACACGTTCTCAGGGTCTCTGACCATGCAAGGTCCAGCTGGGGACAACCAGACGCTGCTCAGACCTTGCAGCTCTCATCCTGCCTACAGCAACCCTGAAACAACACTTACAGGCAGATGGGACAATGAGGTGATGGGCTACCCTCAGCTGAAGGTGAACAATCACCTCCTGCTATCAACAACAATGTACTTGCCTCCTTATACACCACATCTGCAAAAGCCATATTCCAAGGAACAAAGCTAAGATTTTATTACTGGTCTCTGCAAGTAAATTTTGGGAAGGCCATAGAAAAGTAATTGCATTTGTGTGCGCATGAACTCACAAATTAACCCCAGGAACTCTGTTTATGGCAGGGGAGTCATTTACAAGGAGAGGTGAGAGCAGCAAACACACGTACCCTGACTTTGATGTGTCACCCACCTGCCTTCACACAGTTCCAGCTCCTTGTGTGCTTTGACTACCCAAGCCCTCCCCGCCACCGCCTCATTCAGCTGCTTTCATCTTGCCACAACAACAGCACCATGAGAAGAAGGGGGGAGAGAAAAAGGGTGAGAAAGAGAAATAAAAAGAAAGATTTGGGGCTGGAAAAGTCAGCTTGGTAAAGGAACCTGGAAAAAACTGACATGCTGTCAGGCAGAGATGAAAGCACTAGAAATAAGGGATGTGTCGCACACTTATTAAAATGGTGGCATGATTCTAATAAGGAAAGCACATTTTTGGAACCTGCTTGAGATCACTCCCATGAAAGAGCCACCCAACAATCTAGGATGGCTAAATTTAGCATCATTTTTATCTTCTGTGAAATATGCATAAAAGCTTCTGAGGACAACTGTCCAGCACAAAATTTAACAAAAGGTATTTTAAAATCTTACTTTAACTGATCCACAGGCCAGACTGACCATCAAGTCTGAAGTGATGCCAAGCAGTGAAGAGAAACCCAACACCAGCTTGAATTAAACTTGCAGAACTGTAGCAAAAGAAGTAGGCAGGGAAAGGGGATGAAGAACAGTTATGAAAATGCAGGACTGCCTGAAATATTTCCCTATCTTCAAAAAATGTCGCCTTGAAATTCCTACCTGCTTCATTCACCTTGCTGCTATCAGATTTTTTATTATCCTCAGTTTTGAGAATTTGTCTGGCACTTAGTATGCAGGAGCAGAACACAGGAATAGATCCTGCTGCCACAGATAATGCGGTTCTAAGGGAAACCCATCAATTGTTAATGGCCATGCAAATTGTTGAAACTAGAGAGTTATTCACAGTTATCTCGCTGTGATTTGGTAAGTGTCCATGCCTGATGTGATCACTCACTTGATATATTATTCCATTACAATTCAAGTAGTAGACTTAGCTTTTGGGTTTAGAGAAAAAAAAGTGTAAGGGAGTGTGGGAGGGTGAAGGGATGTTATTTGTTTTAAATTATTTTAAACAGTCACACACACCTTCTTATGTAAAGTATGATAAATCCCTTCCTGAGACTTCAGTCATGCCTTATTGAAACATTTAAGTCCCTCCGATCAGAAACTAAAGGAGCTCAGTGTGCAACTTTAGACCATGATCCTGGCAAAGCACTTTCTTATGTTTCAACCATGCACATGTCCTTTGTGGCACTGGATCTTCCAGCTGGAGTTCACATCATTTTACAATTTCTGAATAGGGTTTTCTACTATTTATGCAAAAATTTGCTGGCATTTAATAAGCTATATGCATCTCCTGAAATCCATAATGCATTCACTTTCTCTTGCAGCAGCAACCTACTGATCATTAATTTTCAGCTTTATTGCAGCTCCAACATATCAGCTGCTTTTTTTTTTTTTTGAATCTTGTCTGAGATTTATTACTTAGCAAAAGTGTACTTTAGTTTTTTCTATTTAGTTTGCTGATTTTTAAACCGCCCTTAAGGGGGAAGTGTTACTCCTCTTTATAAAATAATTCTGAAATCACAGTATTAAAAAATAAATCCTATAATTATGTTTCCCATTAGGATTAGGTAAATTACATTTAATTAAAAGAAAAATCTGCTCACGCTCAGCACAATGGTTGGTGGCAAACTCATAAGATTAAACATTCATGTGTTTATCTTCCTGAAGCAGCTGAATGAGTCTATGAGCAGACACACCAAAACAAGCCTTCAGAGATATAAACTCAGACATTATAACAAAAAATTGTCCTTCCCTTCAGACAAAGATTCTGATTATTAGAAGCAGCCTCTGAATTTACTCTTGACTACTACAAAAACTACAGTTCTGATGGGCTTTCTGGTAGTAACACTGAACTGCCTGATTGCACCAGGAATTCCAGTATTGTGATAAAATGTCTGCAATTATTCGCCAGGCAAAAACCAGTATCACAGGTCAATATCTTCTAGGAGAATGAAGAAAAACAGGATTCCTACCCAAACACTGCCATGCTCCCTGTCTCCCACACTGCTGTTGGTCAGGTGATGTTCTCCACCAGCCTGAAAGCTGCAGGGGTCATAACACACACTGCAGCTCTAGCAAACTATTTATACCATGCTCCTTTTTACAGCCTCAGAGAACTAATTATTAACGGGACAGGATCCCCCACAGATGCCCTCAGCAAACACTACAGTATGCCATTTTCCTTTAGGAATTTACTGCTACGTGCAGGCCGTCAGCATCACACTCTCAATTTTGTTTAGGAGCTGAAGAATGATTGATCTTATTGATTTGTGTCAACAGTCTGACATGGTCATATCGACCAGCTGTAATTTTGTAGGAGGAGCTGGGAAGGGAACTGCAGATTGCATTCTCTGTGGCACATCATCCTGCCTGAAGAGAAAATGATGTTAGAGATGCTGGTACAGCCATCAGCAGGACCGCACTGGGACTCGAACCGACACAAGTGAGCAACAAGAGATTTCCCACGACCGTGTTTACAGCAAATCCACTGCTAAACACCCAAATGTATAATTATAATCTATTACAATTATGCAAAGAAGTAACATTTCAGAAAGGCCTTCTCATTTCCCATTCTTAGCATTGAATACTTTTGTTTTGCAGCCAATCAACTAAATTAGCCCTAATTCTGTTTCATTCATAAACACAAAGAAGATATTAGAGGGGGAAAAAGTGAATAAATGGGAAATTCACTTAGGAACCCAGGAATTATTTTGTTTTTATGTATTTCTGGACTAGAAACCATCATGGAGAAATAAGTCAACTTACAGAAGCTTTACTGAATTTGCTAACTGCACCACAGGAGCCCTTGTAGGAGTGATCAGGAACGACAGTGCTTCAGTGCCTGGAAAAGCAGTGTTCTTTGGTAGCAGCTGAGTGAAGCAAGGAGAGTTAACAGGTTCATATACCAAACATGACCTGACCTATGACAAGTCAAACCCCAAAAAAGCTTTAGAGGCTATTTACCCTCGCCAGACACACAGAGAAGAGCTGTTTTATACTGATTCTGACAACTGTCACCTTTTATTGGAAAATCATTTTAGACCTACACTCACTGATGCTTCCTGAGAGGGGGATACAGAAAACATAAATTAGTAGTATTACAGTTTTACACAGTGTCTAAACATTATAAAGCACTAAAGTAAGCCCCCAAAATGCTTAGGAAATGCAAAGACTTCTTTCCACTTTAAAAGCATATGGAAACATAACCATAGTTGCCAGTGGCAATCCTGGCTGTCAGACTGCAGTCTTGAGACCACATCCAGTCACGAGAAGGCAGGAGCCCCTGAGACAGCTCTGCCAGCACCTCACTTCTCCCAGGGACTGCAGGAGGGTTGAGAAGTCTGTCTTACTGGAATATGAAATGGGAGCCTGATTTAGCCAACATAAACATCCCACCTCCACCATTTTTCAGGGAACACCCATTTAGCATCCTATCCAAAGAGATAGCACTAAACCACCCGAAAAACTGAAGCTAAATCTCAGCAAGAGCTGGTAGGAGAGACAAGTGGGGAAACACAAAATGTTTAAAGAAAACAGCCTCTTCTTTCTCCTGTTATTGAGCAGGCCTAACCCTCCTTATTGACTTATATTTCTGTTTTCTTATTGTAAGAAATAGTAACATTTTAGGAAGCTAGATTGCATTGGAAAGCCATCAGCCTGGCAGCACTCATACCAGTTTTTTCCCAGCAAAACAGTTAAGACACATCATTTTGCTGAGATAGGGCACGTATTTCTTAAAACACTACCTACCCCTTCTCATTTTGTTCTGATTTGGAATTAATTTCTTAAACTAGTTTCTTCTCCACCACACCAGTAAGCTGACCTCTCAACTCTTGGCCTTCAAATACTCTTGCAGGCTATGTGGCACCTGTGCCACAATACCAGGATAGTTTCTACCTATGCATGGCTGTCAACTGTTAAAAATTATAATTTGTTATATAAGTGGAAGAAAGGACTCCCACCATTCTCTGGCTGAGATCTTTAATTGCTCCCGTGCATACCTGGTGTCACAGGCACCTCCTGCCACAGCTCCCTCCCTCCCTGCCTTCTCCAGACCTGTGGGGATGAGTTGTATTGGCATTACATAGCATCAATGCTCCCCACAATTGAATGAGGGAAGAGGCTCCTAAATTAAGGGCAAAACAGTGAGGATACATGTCCTGTTTCCTCCTGAAATTTGGACTGAAAAAAGAGCAACACAAAGCCTCACATAAAAGCACAGCATAGCTAGATGAATAGAGGAAGAGGAACAAATCTATTGCTCAGTGTAAACCATGAGAAGGTTTTGAAACGCATACGTCCCAAACACCTGGCACTGTGGAAAGGTGCAGAACCTTAAATATAACCTGAAGTTATATTCACACATTCCCACAGGCTAAATTAATATCCATATGACATGAGACAAAAGTATAAATCTTGCATCATTGTCTAGATATAGCCAAGTCCATGAGAAGTCAGTCACCTTGATGCCTTCAGTTTTAGCTTTTATATTTTTTAGAATCTCTGCTGCTTAGTGTGTAACTCTGAAACTTCATATTAGGTGTTAGTAAGTTCTCTTCACAGGGTACTTAGACAAAACAATCCCTTCCTGGCTACAGAATCAAGGACACCCATTACCCAAAAAGCATAAACATCAGCAAGGAAAAGGGGGCAAGCCAGGGGGCTGATACTTCATAGCCTGGGGCTGTGGTTGGATAATTGACTCCAATATGTAGATGAACCAAAACTTCTATAAGTGTAAAGACTTTGTGACTGGGATCCATCTTGGATTTGATTTGGGTGTAGCCCTGTCCAGGCTCTTGCACTGCCCAAGGTGTATCCTTTCAATAAATACCTATTTTACTCCTTTTGCTCTGTCTAGTCTCTGTTCCAGGTCAGTCTTTCCAGGCAACAACCTTAGCAGCTCGGAACAAGGCATTTAACTCCATTCACAGGCCAGACAGTTCTCCACGTACTTACCAATTATTCTTCTCTGGTTAGCAAAACAGTTTGTTTACCCAAGACCACAAAACTCTGTGGATTTTCTGAAAGAAATCCTTCAGAGAGAAAAGGAAAACAATCACAGATAATACTCCAGAAATCATCAGATTACAGCACATTCTCTTGACTCACATCTGTTGAGTAAATAAGTGCTTCATGCCGACCAGTTACATTTACTTCTCTCTCCCACAAGCAGCTGCTGGTTTACTTTCCAGTGGGCTGTTCCAGGACTGTATGTGGGGCAAAAGGATTATCTCCAGCAGTCAGACCAGTAGTCTTTTTTGCTCAGGTTTGTCTTAAGCTAGAACTCTTGTTCAATCCCATTCTCCCAGCAAGATGTACTACTTCACAGATGCATGGATGTAAACAGGCCCACAGCTAACAACACCCTCAGTGCAGCAGGGAGCAGCAGGCAGCTGCACGCAACCCGCAAGAGAACCCCAAATTCAGCCACCTCTTTTCCTTAGGAGCAGTTTCAGTGAAGTTCACTTTAGGCCACTACAAAATGTCCTGCAGAAGTTGGCCTTTGCCCTGTGAAACACCCAGGCAGGGAGAGTAAGAAGTCAGGAACACCAAGGGATGCTCTGCAGCACCTTCTTGCTGCGGCCACCTCGTTGGAGAGCAAAACAGGACTTTCCCTTGCCAAAATAGGTAACTGGAACTGTTACTCTTAGTTCAGTCCTGATCAGGGTTCAACAAGTCCTTAAAACTACTTGTTTCCAGATTAATTCTACGTAAAATGATAACTCAGATGATTTTTTTTCTTTGATTTTTGTTCTATCATCAAGTATCTCTTCAATGATGAGTCTTTATCAATAAACTATCCTAGATCAACTTTCCTAGGCAGGAAAAATAAAAGCAGAACCCCTCTAGCTGTGAAAGCTGTGTTAACATACATTCTGCACGCAGAAAACACCTGCTGCAGACCAGATGACCCATCTATTACAACGCTTTGTCACCACATAGCCTTGTATGAGATGCTTCACAGAAAGACACAGAAAGACACAGAAAGACACAGAAAGACACAGAAAGACACAGAAAGACACAGAAAGACACAGAAAGACACAGAAAGACACAGAAAGACCTGGGGCAACCAATTATAATGATAACAACTCACCCCACAAGAAAACTTAATTACTTGAGGTTAGGAGGGTGCCTGGTTTAAGGCCTGCAGGCAGGGTGGGCTCCTCTGCCAGGGCCTGACCCTACACACCCAGCCACACATGCAGCAGTGCCCAGCACCGCTCCTGCACATGGATCCACGCACTCCCAACCTCCACTGAGAGGGAAGAACCTGTGCAAACGGCCAGGCTGAGGATTGCACAGCTGGCTGGGATCTCAGGGATGCTCCTGTTGCCCCTTCTCCTGCCAGGGCATCAGCCTGGAGACTCTGGAAGCTCCTACCCTTCAGGGCCCTACTTGCATTAAATCAGCATCAACAGGCACATAAGGACACTCTACAATAAATACAGAGAGAAAGAAGAACACAAGAGAGCAAGTCCCACATTCTCAGATGTCCATTAAAGCTTTCTTTTTACCTGCTTACTGCATTTTGGATAAATGTATTGTAAACCGGCAAATTTCCAGTTTCTCAAAAATCGATATTAAAAAGTAGTCTGGTGGGGACAGGTCTCTGTAGGAGCCAAGATACTCTGGGAAAATGCCCAAGTGCTCTCAGTAGTTTTTGAGTTTTATCCAAGCTCCCAAAACAGCCTGGTAATATACAAGATGCATTGACTGGTTCCCATCTCATTTCAGATGTCTTGAACAACAGCCACTCAGAAACTGGGTGATTTCTCAGACCTGTCCTTAATAGCCGCAAATGAGGTGACTTCTGAAGGCTTTTAGATAATTCAATAAATAATCCAGTGAGTGATTAAGTGTGGCATTTACATTTGTATTTTAGTACAATACACGGAAGCTCAGTATATTAAAAATACAAGAATTTCACCTTTGTTTGAAACGTGCACATACATGCATATGAAGTGTTCACGTTATCATCACATGTTGGACAGGCAAGCCTAAGCCTTACTTCACATTCTCATGCCAGTCTGCTGAGTAGCCAAGTCATCTCCCACGAGTATTTCTACCACTTCTTTTTTTCAGCATGTGTATTTTATTCCTAGTGGGAAGGAAGCAAAATTAAAACTTGCTTTTCTTCTCATTCTGTGCCTATTGCATGACTGTGACCTTTACTCACAATTTTCAAGGGTTCTGTGATTGGCACATGTTCCACCAGTAGAGAGCACACCAGGTAAACCTACTGGGTACCAGGCACCAACAAAAATGTTCAGCTGGATATATTCTCCTGTGGAAGTACACATCCAACCTTGCCTAGTGCTACTGTGTGCCCTGCAGAGATGTCTCACTGGTGTAAACATGCAAGGTGCTGCTGCTCTCTCCCTCTTCTGCCAGCACTCAGCAGCCCCAGGTAGATCTGTGAGCAGCTCCTTCCATAGGCTCCTCCTCCACTACCACATGCCTCCAATCTCCTCTGGCAGGGGTCCTGCATATTTTACCTCCCTTTCCCAGTTCAGTCAAGATCACACAGGCTTTTTGAGCACTGACTAATCAAAAAACCTCATTATAAAGAACATTTCATTATGCTATTTGTCCTCCACCATAGCTCACTTTTATCCAAAAATATGGGGTTTTTTCTCACTTTTCCTCCTCTATTCTACTCCTTTCTTTTTTTTCTTTTTTGCTTCATTCTCATCATTAACTTTAGATATCAAGCATGGATGAGGAAAAAGTCTCCCTGAATGAGCTTCTGGTGAGACTTCATGTTTTTTGATACTATCACTGCTACCCTCTCCAACTTCCAAGAGCAGGGTTGCTTCAGGACAGGGGACATGCCACAGACATTATTTTGCTTTCCTAGAAAGATCCTCATTTTGGTGCAAACCTCTTCTCTGCATCTGGCTTTACTAGAACATCAAATTTCTCCATTTCTTTTGGAAGCCATAGTCATTTATATTACCTTCCAAAAAGTAATTATTTGGAACCAGTTAAGCCTGTATATGAATTCTGCCTTTGTTTAAAACACATTGTACATATGTATATATTTAGACTGTCATTAAATATTTAAGAGGCTGTCTTCAAACTTCAGCAGCAGCAGCTTTTATTCCCTTAACCCTTTGTGAAATGGAAAGCTTGAGGCTGAAATCTTATTGTGGAGGAATTCAGAAAGCTCAGCTGCCCTAGTGCTGGATGACAAAGGCCAACTCTGACAACCAAGGACACAGTAAAGAAAACCAGGTTTTCTTTGTTTTCTTTTATATCCTGTTTGCTAGCAGTCTAATCATGATAATGTAATTCATTTTAGTCTGCCTCAGCTTTATCTGCTGAGATGCATAACTATGATGCAAATTAATTACCTGTGACATACAGATGGATCTTTCAATACAATTCACAGCAACAGTCAAATACACACATACCCATCCCTCCTTACCCTAAACAAAGTAAGACACTACACATTTTTCCAGAGGTCAGGAAGTCACCTTTCTTGACTTTTTCAATCTCCTAGAGAGGAAACACCACATCCAGCAGACAGGTGGACCTCATGTGAACCCAAATGTTACACCCTAGATGAAAACCAATCACAAGTAACTTGGGATCCGTGCAGCCTCCAAGCCCAACACATCATAACACCACTACCCTGTTAACACAAGGTTAGCATGTTTTAAAACCTGGTCACCTAATTCACCTGGCTTGGCAAGGTCTCCAACCTAGACCAAATCATTCATACATCACCCCAGCAAGTACTGGTCAGCTCTCCATGGCCAGGACACCTACACTACTGTCTTTCACATGAAGTGATATAACTATCACAGCAGAAGACAGGAAAGTCAGCACAGAAAAGCACAATATGCAACTCCCAATTGCATATGGATATGCCACTAGACATATCCTGGAGAGTATGTTTTTCCTTCTTTTTGATTAAGACCTTGAGGATGCATTGTTAAATCCAAGCCCCAAATGCCTCACAAGAGTCACTCCACGTGCAGTTTTCAAGGCCCATATGTATTTAGACACTTCTTAAAAGCACTACAGCCTGATGACCAGATGCTGCTTTGCATGGGATGAAAAATGGAGTTCGTTCCACAGCTTTCACACCTGAGTTACGCATCAGCACAGAAGCATTTCAACTGGACGGCTGTGTTATGCTACCTTAGGGATGTGACCCTGGCAGATTTCATAAAGGGAGTGGAGCACCAGGCACGGTCCCTACAGGCACAGAGGAGCCAGAAGACACAGGCCATGGCAGGACACAGTGCTGGGAGAGCAGCAGATGGCACACTCGGCTGTGCATCGGCACAGAGGCACAAGTGAGAAGGGGCAGCAGAACACTGCCAGGTGCCCTTGCTCCCTTAAGATGCTGGGTCAAAGAGCTGCAGTTGTTCACTGGAGCAAACCCCTTCACCTCAGCAGCCTGACCAGAAACTTAGCCTGCCTCAATTCTTGGCATAATCTTATTTTCTTGTCAGTGTCAATTTTTAGTTCCTGTCTTTTAACAGCAGCATTGCAACAAACGTTGAAGCCCCCCACCCCAGATACACAGCTGCATCTTAGCGGCAAGTATGCTTTTTGTATGAATAGCACAGCATACCAGTTGGATTCATGCTATCATACCACCGAGGGTCACCACAATAAGCGGCAAAGACACTTTATGGGGAGCAGAACTCACAGGGAAATGTGTATCTTATTAGACCAAATGGCATAGCTGTAGAAAATTGGACTCACGTGAAACCACAGGCAGGTATGTTTGGTTTTATGACAACTTTACAGCACACACACTGTAGTATACAGCAAATAACCAGGATTCTTCCCATCTGGAAATTAGCTCAAATTGCTCAGAGTTAAAAGCAAAAAGCCAATACATCCTGAAAAGCTGCAATTGTCAGGTCTCCCTTCTTTCCCAAAGCATATATTCCCTGAAGGAGATCATAAGCCAAAGGGACTCCCGGGTGACAAATGATACTAAGCTTAGTATCTCTACTGATCACCCAGCACTGATGCTGTATCGCTTCCACGTGTCCATTATTTCATCTCTCCGCCATCAGTTTTCTGAAAATGAATGGGATTAAAAGTCCACTGAGTATTTGCACTGCTCTTTCCTCTCCCTCTGCAGCAGAATTACAGTAACCAAAAGGTGAGCAGAGTTCACCCAGGCAGTTCATGCAAGCTTCCCGACTTTGCAATACTGACCTTCCTCATCTCTTCCCAACCCCCAGGTATAGTTTCGGTGGAGAAACAGACAGCCAGTCGGAAATTTTCACCACTATTAATTCCAATGTAGTTTCTTCCCAAATGCTCTCTAGAAGTATTTTTCCACCCACGTTCCCCTGTGCACCACAAAACCCTCCAGCTGTTGGCAGCTCTTGGGTGCAGCTCCACTGCACATCACCCAGCAGTGTACGGCTGGTCTGTTTTAATTCAGTGTGTAATTCATGCTACCCAGGAAATATCTCGTGTGAAAAACTTCATATACAGGCACCTATTCTGCAGCAAACATAGTGGTGGTCAGCATTTAAATGAACTAATCAGCTGCAAATGGCTTAGTCAGCATCGAAATCCTGGAGGTAATTCCCAGAAGCGATTTTCCCGGCAGCTATATATACAAACCTGAAAAGCAGACTGGAAGACGAGGGTAGCAGTACAGCGAGACAAAAATTGGCTTCATAGTGACATTACCAACAAATAAAAATAAAAGTCGATAAAATGCAAGCAACCAGGCATTCACAGAAAGCACATGCTGAGCTCGCATCACTCACATATAAAAACCAGAAACTCAGACACAGGACAGAAACACAGCCAACACTCCTTCCTTCTTTCTTTCTTTACTGATACTGTGCTGGTTTGAACTGAGAGAAAAAATACGGCAAGGCAAGTTACTGGCTTGTCTGTGGAGATACACAGATACAGGTCATATGCCAGGCAGTGCTTTTTGGAGAGCATCCCAGCCATTGCCCTCAGCAACCAACCCGGGAGCCTGGCTCACAGGCGACCTGGAGAGAGCTGAGGACTCGTACAAACTTTGTCTCAGGGCAGGGAAGGCACAGGGCATACGGCCTAAGAGGCGCTGGGGGGACAAAAAGCAGTGCCAAATGCCAGCGCATCCTCCAACAGCACCTCTGCCACTGGCAATGTTTGGAAAGCCATCAAGCTGCGGATGCAGGTCATCAGTCCCTGGGTAAGTAATGTCACGGCTGCAGGACACCACATCGCCCTTCAATGCATCCCTGCCAGCTCCCCCGGCCAAGGCAGCATGGAGCCTCACAGGTCACGAAAGAAGCCACCGACTCGCCCAAAGGAGTGATGAATGCTTTCCTCTGACCGCTGCCAGCGCACTGGCACACATCTGCTCACATCTGCCCGGCGGCCCGGGCCGCCCGCGGCAGAGGGCATGCCGGTATGCCCTGGGGATACAAGCACGGGGAAGGGGCACCGCTCACTTACTTTTCGTATTCGGTGTTGTCTCGATCGCAGCGCGAATCCTTGTGCTTTTGCCAGTCTTTGCCATGCTTGCAGGTGGTCAGGAGGACAACATCCTCTCCGTTATGGACGTGATATAAGGCATTCCTGGTGTCTGACCCTATCCCCGTCAGGTACCTTTTCCCCTTGAATACCAACATGTACTTCCTGAGAGGAGGGATGGTGTTAAACCTCAAAAATCCCTTCTCCCCTCCTGTCCTAGGATGATCCTTAGAAAAGAGCGGGATAGAAACGTCAAAGTTGGGTCTGAAGTTTTCAGTACTGATGCTGGCTTTGGCCAGCATAGCCTGGCCAATGTCGAACCCCACATCCTCAGTGTAGTCGGGCCAGGTGCCAGAGTATAAATTAAAAATTAGGTGGTTTCTGCCGTTGTTCCACAGGTGGAGGCTCTGCACCTTGGAGCGGAGGTTGTGCACATACTGGGGCGAGAGCTGGTCTCGGTCCAGCGTGTCTAGGCTGAGGACGAAAAGGCAGGCCTGCCCGGGGTCCGAGGTATAAAACCGGGAGCCCTCGATAGCGGCCAGGACGTTTTGGTAGCTCTCAGCGATCTTCTCCCCCTTCTGCTGCGGGTACACGTAGACCTTGAAGCCGTTTTTCCGGCACTGGGCGAAGTCGAAGCAGGACTCCATGCGGCAGCGGCGCCCGCGGTAGAGGCCGGCGCTGGCGTCC